>JAKLNC010000104.1:15042-95625 GCA_022813145.1 Barbatosphaeria neglecta | reverse complement strand
CCCCCCCACCCACCCCCGCCCCCCCCCCCTCTCCCCTACCCCACCACCCCACCTCACCCCCCACTAAAAGCAGTTTGGCCCCACACAAACCCCCCCCCCCCCCCCCCCCCCCCCCCATTTCGCCACCTCGATCAGAGCCGAGTCCCAAGACACGATCAAGATTGTTGTCTTTGGTCTTCTCTTTGCTTTTCTCTCTTATCTTCTCTACGTGTAGGAGAGACGACGGGACGACGGGAGGACGACGGAGATTGACTCACAGTCCAACGATCGCCGGAGCAATTATTGATCTCAAATACAGAGACACAGGATAGGGCGACAGAAGGAGGAGGATGCGATGGGGCAAATGGCGTAAATCGGGAGCCGTCAGTCAGGGCAGGGCGAGTCACCGCGTGAGTCTTGTGACTCTTCTTTTCCCCTCTCGAAATCATCAACCGGCCAGTGAGTACTAATGCCAGAAAGCGTCAGACGGGGGGAGGCGGAGGCAGGGCCGATGCTTAAGAGAGTGAGCTGGTTCACCGAGACCTGCGTGCGTCAGAAACTTGGAAGAAGAAAGGTTGCCCATGCGTTACGACTTTCCTACAGCCTCCAGCCTCCAGTCCGTCGTCCGCAATACCCGACTTCTTTGTCCACCCCCAGCCCCCCCAGTTCGCATCACATGGCCTCAGCCATCATCTTGAATGCGTCGGCGGGGCCGCGGCGGTACCGCTCCTCGGCCACGGTCCAGTTGAGGACCGTCCAGATGTTTTCAACGTACGCCGCCTTGCCGTTGAGGTACTAATGTGCAAAACAAAGACGATGTCGGATAGTCGATCGTCAGTAAGCAGTCAATAGGTGCGCCCTTCCCCGGTATCGTGGGTACGACTAAGTCAGCTGGGTAGTGGCTCACCTGAAGGTAATACGCGTGCTCCCACATGTCCACGCCGAAGACGGGGATGCCGCCCTGCACGGGCGGGTCCTGGTCCTTGGTTATCTCGATGCGCAGGCCCGTGGCCGGCTCACGCACCAGCCAGCCCCAGCCGCTGCCCTTGATGCCCAGCAGCGCCGCCGCGAACGCCTGCTTGAAAGTGTCGACGCTGCCCCACGTGGCCGCGATCTCGCCCGCCAGTCCCGGCGCCACTGCAGCAATGCCGCCGGCGTCTGTGGCCGTGGCGTCGCTGCGGGGGGGGGCCAGGTTCTTCCAGAAGAGCGAGTGGTTGATGTGGCCGCCGCCGTTGAACTTGATGGCCTCCTGCAGCTCCACCTGGCGCGGCACGTCGCCGGCAGCGGTGGCGGCGGCGACGGCCCGGGTGGCCTTGTTCAGGTTGTCGACGTAGGCTTGGTGATGTCGCTTGTGGTGTAGCTCCATGATCTGTGCCGAGATGGCCGGCTCGAGGGCCTGGGATGGACGACGAGTGGCGGTTAGCAGGACTGGGCAGCCAGAGATGGTGTTGGTGAGCGGAGATGGTGATCGGAGGTGGTGCTTACATCGTAGGCATACGGCAGCGCCGGCAGCGTGTATTCCTTGCTGGAAGAGGACATGGCTATAGATCGATGAGGGCGATCAGGGATTGAGTCGTGTTGGTGGAGGGGGATGTCTGGTGTACGAAAGTCGGTTGAATAGAACGAAATACAGCAGAGAATAACGATAAGAGGAAAATGGCTGGAGGGAAAACAACGGGAAGCAGAAATCTCTACTAATACCACCTAATACCACCTAGTGAGGGATGCGCGAAACCCATCGTGCTTTCCTCATCCGGGCTCTCTGCCGGCAGCCCCGAGTTCGGCGTTCGACGCTGGCAGAGACCCGAGCCAGCCGGTATTTTCCCCTGCGCGTTCCCCGCTGCCCACAAGGGTCCTTACGCATCTCACTTACGGGATCTTATCTTTTTGATTCGAACCAAGATTTCGGCCTGGAAATCCAGCCGGGTTTCCAACCGGGTTCTCGTGGGACCAACCGGGTTCTTGGTGGCTCTTATAGGTCGCCGGCAACAACCGCCCCCCGCCCGGCACCCCCTGGACCAATCCCGCGCAAACTTGCTCATTCAGCCTCGCCCCCCCCCCAACGCTGGAATCTGCGTGGGCATATTTAACTGCTGACGAGGACTGCCTATTCTCTGTGCCCAGGAACTACGAGAGGGTGGAGAATGCTTGCGCCATCGGGCGGAGCAGGGTAAAAGGGGAATCCAGAAAGCGGTACCCCTTCGGTTTCGGCAGCCCAGCGGTCATCCCTGCCTCGAGGGGACAGGAGGGTATTGATGAAAGACGGACATAGGATTGTCGAAAATACACGTACTTGTAGTATTATTATAAAAAGCCCGGCTGCACCTTAGTTGGAGATCAAGCAAATTTCAGTCTTCGCTTATTCTTTAGCAGCTCTCTCTCTCCCCCCGCCCCCTCTCTCTCTCTACACAACTAAAAGCGCCAAAGGAACACGTGCTACAGATGTGCGGCAAAGACCTCCCCGCGTCCGCATATGCCGACAGGTTCGGCGCCCTCGCCGTCCTTTCCGCAGCACCGCCGTCGCAACAACAAGGCTTCCATCCCCTCTCAGGAAACATCACATTCTACAACCAGGGAAACCCCGCCAGCCAAGTGGCCACGCACCTGCGCTTCACGCCGACGTCCACCGGGTCCTCCGGAGGAATGCCCCACCGCCGCAGTGCCGTCTTCGTGACGATCCAGTGAGTGCCTTACCGTTGGTGGCCTGGCGCTTCAACATAAAGATATTGAGCTCGGGATTGGGGACGCACGCGGCAGCCACTCACGAAGCTCTAAAATGCTGATGGACTACAGTTCGCTGCCCGGGGCCGGGGAGCAGGGCGGTATCAGCTTCCGGATGGCCGATCCAGACTTTACGGCTGCGGCTGCTATACCGCTAGAGGAGCCGCTGTACCTCCACGTCGGCAGCGATGGACACGGACGCGACGGCATCATCGGCCGGCGGATCTCCATGAGCTGCGCGAGCGAGGCTGAGTCTGGCGCCGGGGGGCGGGTCCTGGCGGAGGGCATTGTGGGGTTTAATTCTCTCCCCAAGTAGGCAGGGGAGCCGTGGTTCCATTGTATAATACTATTGTCATCAGGGGTTAGCGACTGGTGTTCCGGCTTGTTGTACTATAATTTTCTTTCATGGTTTGAAACTGATGGAGCATTAGATGGAGGGGATTATCTACTAAAAGCACCGCGAGCTGGTCTGCGCGGAGAGGTATTATTCGTTTTGTCCGGCCATGGTCATGCGCTTGTCAAAGGAATCAAATACCTTAGCTATTCAAATCCTTTCTTAAAGAAATCGATGTTAGTTATTGCCCAGTAGGCAAATAAAGTAACATGCAGGCACAGGCAGGCGATACAGAATGGTCCATCACGTGACCTACACAAGGCTCCCTCAAACTTCTCTCACTTTGGTCCAATGCGGTTCACAGGTGCCGTCAACTTCATCTTATTGCAAATATGTCTACTATAATTTCTGCTAGTATCAGAAGACGGGCGTGAATTTTTTTAGCAGCCCGTTACCGAAGACGAGTCGGCGGTTACAAAACCTCTCTCATTTCCACTTTGACTTGATTTTGTTTTCTTTCCCCCTCCCTTTTTTCCCCCCCCTTTTCATCTCCCTAAATTTAATCTATCATCCACTCCCACCGACCAGCCCACCTGGCGGGACGTGCACACATCAAGTTCCCCACAGCTCCCCGGCTTGGCCTTCGTTCGGCTTTTTAATCGATTAAGTTCCAGCATTAACTCAAACCCCTCAGAGGACGGGCATCATACCAGCATGAAATGGCGCCACTGGGCATCGCCATACCGTTCCCATCGGAGCCTGTTCTATTCACACCGCCAACTTGCCATGCCTTACTGTCTCAAAGTAATAGTGCCTAGATTTCTGTTTGTTATACATGGGCCGCAAGTGGGGTGAAGTGTAAGTGGTAAGAGGTACATATTAGAGCCTGCCTCTAAAGCAAGGTGAGGCTAAGGAGGCAGGCTGCCCGGGTGGCGTCTTCGCCCTGCTGCCCGGCCATGTGCTTGAGCCGGACGCACGGAGTCCACACGCCGCCGTTGTTATTAGCGCCTCCTCGGTTCCGCTAGACCACCGACGAACCGGGGGGCATCAGGCATTGCATAGTTGCTGCCGCCTGCCGGTGCCGATGGCCTCCACGCGTCAGCAGGACGTCAAGGACCCCCCTCCATCAAGTTGTTGCTACCAGAACGATATTACAAATCTGGAAGATGGAAGAGACTCAATTAACGTATTGATAGAGGAAAGGAAAAGCTAGAAACCTGCGAGAGAAAAGCTGCGGCTGTCTAAGGGGCCCCACTTCATGGCCTAGATAGGCCGTATTATAAAGTACATAGACTTAGCATGGAGGACGATCCCTTTAGGACTCTTCACTTGCGAGCCCGAGAAGCTGCCGGATCCAGGCGAGGAGCCCCTCCTGTTGGGCCCGGCCTCGACTTCAGCCTCGGGTTTGGGCTGCTCATGTCTTCATCACCCACCGGATGCGAGAGTACCTCGCACAATCCGCGTTTAATAAACCGGTCTAGGTTAGGCTGGATAAATACGACGGTAAGATACGCGCACGAACACGATAGGCGAAGTTAGCCTGACGAGGGGCCAGGGCACTATCAGAAAAGGTGCGTATGGATTGCCACTACCTAGGTACTATGGCATATAAAAAGAAATTATATATGCAAACACGCTCCTATGGCATTATGAACCTCCTCCGGTACCCTTCCCTTCCCTTCCCCCCCCTTTCCTCCCCGCAGCGCCATCCTGTCTCCATGAGCAATGCTCTGGCTGATCAGAGACGACAAAGGACCGAGACCATCCCCGCCAGCAGCACGGCGTAAAGGACAGCCGGCGACGGCGGCCGAAAGCGCAGCTCCGCCTCGCTGTCCAGCTGCCAGCCACTGGGGTCTTCCATCGGCGGCTTCGGCGGCGCGTGGTGGGTCGACGTGAGATGGATTCCCGCCCCGCCGTGGCTGGCCCGCGCATGCTGGCTGCGGTCGACGACGCGCGCGTCCCAGCTTGTCTCCGTGCCCTGGGTTGCCGTCTCCGTCAGGGGCGACTGCGCTCGCAAAAAGTCCGTCAGCGTGAACTCGAGCTGGCGGTGCCACGTCGCGGGGGGGGGCCGTGCCGTGGCGTTCCAGTAGTTGTCCCCTCCGATAGCGAGGAAGTCCGTCGTCAGCACCGTGTAGTACGTATGTCCCGCTTCCGCATCCCGGGGCACCGGCTGCCCGGCCACGCTGATGGCTCGTACGCGCGCGTCGGCGTCGGAGGCACGCATGTCCCACTCGATCCGAACATTGTGCGACACCTGCGGAAAGGTGCCTTTGGCCTGGTCGCGGGAGCCGTCGGCCGAGAACGCCGACAGCACGCCGTCGAACAGGTCCCACAGCTGCGGGCCCGAGAAGGCCATGGCCACCACCCGGTTGTCGAATGGGAAGACGTTGTACAGGTCCGACTGCGTCACGGGGCCCACGGGGATCGACGCCCGGCACCCGCCGCCGTTGACGAGTGCGAACGTGGTGCTCAACGCGCCGGGGCTCTGCTGAGCCGACTCGGACTCGCTGACGTTGCGCCGGAACTCGTCCAAGATGGCGCTGCTATCTGTTAGCGAGACGGAAAGAGGGAGGGAGGAGGGACAGAAAAAGGAGGAGAAGGGAGAAAACGCACTCCGCGGCAAAGGCCCCCGCGAAGCAGGGAAAGTGCTTGCAGTCCGGACTGCGGTAGTCGTTAGCCACCGCATTATCCCCGACCACGACGCCGGCCCAGTCTTCGAAGCGCCCGCGCCAGCGATCGACCTGGGCCTGCAGCATTATGTCGCGCGGCTGGCTCCGCTGCGTCATCAGGATGGGCTTCCCCCGGACGGCGAGCACGCGGCCGTCGGGGCCGAAGACGACGTCACTGGCGCCGACGTAGAAGCCCCAGTGGTAGTCCTGCACGATGAAGACGTCCTCGCCGGCCGGGTTGCGCTCGACGGTGGGATACTTGCCCTGCGCGGCCTCCATCTCGCCCAGCAGCGTGTCCGTGTGGCCGCCCACGATGTAGTATAGCCCCGTCACGCGCCGGGCCAGGTCGCGGTCGACGTCGTAGCCCAGGTGGCTGAGCAGCATCACGCGCCGGATGCCCCGGCTCCGGACCTCGTCGACGGCGCGCTGCACCGACGCAACGGGGTCGAGGAAGCGCGCGTCGGCGCCGCTCTTGCTCTCGTGCGGCGTCGTGTCGGTGGTGGCGCCGATCACGGCCAGCTGCAGCTCCGAGAAGACATGGTACGGCTCTAGGCGCGCGCGCAGGCCTGCGTGGTCGGTCTCGACGTTAGCGGACAGCACGGGGAAGTCGAGCTTGTTGACGAAGTACGCCAGCGCGGGCACGCCGCTGTCGAATTCGTGGTTGCCTAGACACATAGCGCTGAAGTTGAGCTGGTTGAGCGTCTCGGCTATCTTCTCGTGGCGGTCCTGCTTGAAGAAGAGCGTGCCCGTGGTCTCGTCGCCCGCGTTGAGGAACAGGCTGGCACGCCCGGCCCGGTCGTCCGCCACCCGCCGCGCCCGCATGAACTCCTTGATGCGCGCGTACCCCCCGTAGCAGTGGCCCCGCGCCCGCGCCTCGGCGTGGCAGTCGTTGCCGTCTACCCCGAACTCGTCTAGCCGCACGTGCACGTCGTTGACGTGGTACACCCGCACAGTGAAGTTGCCTCCGCCGTCCGTGAATCGATCGGAGAGAATTCCCGACGCGCGCTGCTGCAGCTCGTGCGCCCCTCCCGAAGGCGCTGATGGGGCCGGACCGGGCTCGAGAGACCGGTCGAGAGAGCAGTCGAGGGCAGCCCGCGCGCCACCTCCCAGCACGGCGAGCGTACGGACAAACACGAGCACTCGAAAAAGCAGCGTCATGTCGAGGGAAGACAAAAAAAGAAATGCAAAGTAACGAACGTATCAGCTCATCCCTGGCGGGGGACAACTCGAAAGAAGGAAAAGGCACGCGGAAGCGAAAGGAAAAGAGAGATGATCGGAGACGACCGAGACTGCCAAGACCCTTATGTACAAATACCTAAGTAAGCCCATAAGCAGGAGGTAAACACGTAGACGGCCCGATTCGTCACTTACTTATCTTCCGCCCTTTCCCGAGATCGATCGCTTCCGTTTCGTGAGTCAGATTAATGCCCTCTGTGACCGTAGCTTAACGAGAGGAAGTAGGAAGGATGCGCTAAGGGTTTCGTATCTACCGCGCCACCACCTCAACACAACTCAACACTTCTCCTCTGGCCATGGCCAGAATCGCCCATCGGATCGGACCGACCTGCGTGTCCGCCTCGTAATTTGCACGTAAAGACATACGCGAAGAGGTGTTTAGGTGAAAAGCTCCTCCTGGAGGCGAAATCCTCCGGTGCCTGAGCACATTATCAGTCCGCTAATTCGTTAGCGCTGCCCTCCGGGACAAAGGACACTTGCTTCCTCAAGTGGTCTAGATAACATGTTGGGTGACGAACGAGGGGGACTGGAGGAGCGAGGAATTGAGCGAGAATTGGAGCGAGACACTCCGATTTTTATAACCTATCGCAAGGGCCTAGCTGTCGCCTAATGATCAACTCTTCGGGCTCCCGAGCTGACGGCCGGACAAGAGAAAACAAAACAAACTGTGCCGTGGGCTGTGCAATAAGCCACGTCAGTCAGAGTAGCGATTACGCCTCGTCCTCCGCCATGAGAATGCGCACGCCCCGGAACCGCGTGTTCACGGTTTCCCCCCACCTCGGTCCATTGCAGCGGATGTGCTCCTCGATGAGCTTGACGAACTCGAAGGCGTTGTGGTCCATATGCCAACCCAACCTTTCCAGATCGAATACCTCGCGGTAAGTCACGCCGGCGCCGCAGATCACGTCCGGCGGGCGCTGCCGCTCGGCCGCTTCCATCTGGGCGGCAGCAGCCATCGCCTCCTCCCGTTCCTCGGTGTCCTCGGGCGCGAGCGGCGGGAACAGGGCCGGCGGGCTCTGCTGCAGCAGCGATTGCTGTAGACGTCGTCGGCGCAAGCGGGGGTTCAGGCGGTAGTAGCGATGATGCATCATAGCCGCGTACAGCTCGCCGTCGCGGGACTGCATGTCCGCGGCGCGGAGGCCGGCGCGGCCGCAGCCGTGGCAGCGGCCGACGCAGTAGTCGACCAGGTAGAGCACCTCCAGATCGGGGCTCAACTGGGTCATGAGGACAGAAGCGGTGTGCAGCGAGAGGCATTGGCGCACGCCGGTGTCGGCGATGTCGAGGAGGAGGCGGCGGGCGGCGAGCACAGCTTCCTTCATCTCGCTGCTCCAGAGGCAGTCCAGCGAGGGCATGAGGCCGTTCCTCATCGTGACGTAATTTTGCAAGGGGCAAGTCTTGGAGGGATGGGACGGCATCTGGCCCCTTCTCGCGTGGTCCGCCGCGTCCCTCAGGGCTGCGTACTTCAGGGCTTCCTTATGGCGGCGGAAGCACAGCTGGAGGACGTCCGCGCGGGCGTTGAAGCAGACGTAGCGGTTGGGGCCGGGCAGGTAGATGTTGGCGATGTCGCGGTCTTTGCCGTCCTCGGCTGGGCCGGGACGCAACGCAGCAGCCATGCGGGCTTCGAAGCAGGTCGCCCGCAACGCCATCCTGGCGCTATACGCTAGAAGATCCCCTTGGCCTCGGCCCGCACGTCGAGGAGGCCAGGGATAGTCGCCGTAATCACCATCGCCCGCCGGACGGGAGGTGTCTAGGAAGGCGACGTTCTTGAACCTCTCGAACCGCTCCTGGTCCTTCTGAGCTAGCGGGCCTTCCACCGGTCCGGCGAAAGCGACCCTCGCCCGACGTCTGCACCCTTCCCAGTTCGGGAAGCACACGTCGAATACGTGCACGGAGGGCGTGTTGCACGCAGCGGCCCAAATCTGGAGCCGGATCTCGGCAGGCAGCCGGCCGAACTGCGGGAACTGCACGGCTGGCGACGGCGACCCGCCTGCTGGTGACGGCATCCTCGACAGGAGAAGTATCCGGCGGTAGAGTCAGAAGTAAAGACTGTTGTCAGGGAATTGTCGTCGGGACAGAATGTAGACACTGTCTAACGTATGAGATAAGATGGCAGAGATAGGGAGAGAGATGGGGAGACAGATATGGGGAGAGAGGGAGAGAGAGATGGAGAGGGAGAGGGAGATGGAGAAGGAGAGAGAGAGGGAGAAGGAGAGGGAGAGAGATGGAGATGGGAGGGAGAGAGAGAGGGAGAGAGAGAGAGAGAGAGAGGGAGAGAGAGAGGGAGAGGGAGGGGGAGAGAGATGGGAGTAAAAGATGGAGAGGAGAGATGGAGGGGGAGAAAGATAAAGGGAGAAAGATGGAGAGAAGATAAAGAAGGGAGAGAGATGGAGAAGGAGAGAGAAAGGCCACGGGGGGAGGGTCATGGATTAGTTTTTGACTTCCATGGGCTGACTACAGCCCTATATGAGAGGAGCGAAAAGGGTGCCATCCATGCCCGAGGATGCGGACGGCCTGGTATGGTGGTGGGCCGGACGGGATTGCTGGCGGCGCTGGTAGACGGAATGCTCATTAGGAATTGGCTCCTCCATCCTGGAGAATCTTAGAGGACGGCAAGACCGGGTCTGCCGACATCATCGCAAGGGCCGGGGGCTCCGAAAAGCTGTCCGGCGAAAGTTCATTCGCTGCAAGAGGCCAGCTGAAGCGAGGCGCGAATGCGCGAGACGATGCGAAAAGATGCCGCCAAAATGCGTGATGATGCGCCCCTAGGCATTCCCGCCAGACCAAGCAGGGGTTTTCCTTCCCTTTCCCACTGGGGCTCGTCCCGATTAGGGCGTCGTCGAGTCGATCCCTACAGCGGGCCTCTTCTCCGGCGGCCGGCTTTCTTTATCAAACGCCGACTGTGAACTCCGTCGGGGTTCTCCAACCAGCTTGTGCCCAGCTTTTGTACTGAAGCTTTTGTGCACAGCCGGAGTCTCGCAGACCGAGTTGAGCAGGGACGATTGTACAGACAAAGCAGTGGCGCGAGAAATTGCAAATTGTCCAAATGGGGTGCGTACAAAGAACCGTCAGCAGCCATCAGCAGCCATCAGCGCCTATCAGCGCTAGTCGGCATCCCCCAGCTTGGCCGGGATAAGCACCTAAGCCAAGCCCAGCTGATGGCGTGTCAGCAGCTGCCGTCAACTCAGCCCTACCGACCAATCGACGTCAATGTAGGTACTTCAAAAGGTAACCTGCTTTCTCGAGAACACAAAGCGGAGAACAAATTGTATCTTCGGACTGAAGGACGATAATTCGAGACGAAGCTCGCCTGGGCCGATTGAAGTCTGCATTCCATCCCGATCTTCTGATTTCGTCGCCGCATTTGAGGCGGTTCTGTGCATCTGCGATCCAACGTGCTAACTGACACTCCGTCGATGGCATTCTCCCGTCCCACACTGCGCGGTGAGCGAGATCGGTCCCCGGAGACCCCTCAGCTCATCCAGACCACTGGGCAGTCGTGCGCTTCCTTCCTGATGCCACTAAGACGCATCCACCGTCGCCCATTACCTCTTCCTCGCGCGGACGAGCAAAAAAGTAGGCCGCACAAACTCCGTCGCCCGCTCCGGGTGCGCCGCCAGCTCGTCTTCCTCCGGCCGCCACTCGTCGAAGCCGGTCAGGTCGAACCCGCCGTCCAGCAGGGTGTTGACGTATGTCGCCACGGTGCGGTGCTGCTTGCGCACCCCCTCCGCCAGCCAGTTGGTCAGCCGCGGGCCTTCCGCCTGGTAGCCGTCCAGCGGCCAGTACGTCCGCGTCTTTCTTCTTCCCCCCCCTTCTCCTTCTCCCCCGACCGCAGCGTCGTCGGCGACGTCGGCGGCGTCGACCGTGACGAACCCCGGCTTCGACGGCGCCGTGAAGATGGGATGCTCGACCGAGAAGACGAACCGGCCTCCCGGCTTGAGCGCCCGCGCGACCTGCCCCACCAGCCGGCCCAGGTCGGCGAGGTAATGCAGCGCCAGCGAGCTGAACGCGAGGTCGAAGCCACCATCCCCCGCCTCGGTGTCGTCCTCGTCGAACGTGACGGTCTCCAGATCCGCCCGCTCGTACGCGATCACGTCGCCGTACCTTCCCCCCTCAAACTCCGCCGTCAAGGCCGCCGCCCGCGCGAGCATGTTTTGCGACAGGTCCAGCGCCCGCACGCGCGCTGCCCCTTGTACCGCCGCCCAGCGGCTGAACCAGCCGAAGCCGCAGCCCAGATCGAGCACGCGCTGTGCGTGCAGGTCGGCGCCGTCGCCCAGGACGAGCTCGCGCAGCCGCGGCCACTCGGGCGCGCCGTCGAGACCGTGTACGGACCGCTTCATCGCTGCGTAGTTGGCGAAGAAGTCGGGCCGGTCGTAGATATTTTGCGACATGGCTGGCGTGCTTGCTTACCTGCGTGTTAATCGTATGCGTCAAGGGTTTTGCCGCCGTAGCAGTAGTTGTAGCAGGAGCAGCGTCTCTCTCTTACTTCATCGCCTCTTCGTCGGCAGAAATCGTGCCTGCTGGGCACAATACATATCCCACCAGCTGACTGACGGGACGGGACTGACGAGCGGCCGGTGCCGTTCTCCGAATCCCCCGCTCCAGCGACAGGCAGGCCCGGCTGGCGTACCCGTGTACGAGTAGCCAGCCGTGCAGACTGCCCGTGGTCGGACCCGCCATCTCCAATGGACGAGATGTTCTTGTTGCATCTGGAACCAGAGCTGATGACTACTCGATACCACCTTCGACGGCGATTATGCAGAGGATGGGAGGCTGAACAGGACTTGTTGTTACGAAACTCCCTACGCGTCTGGTGTAGCCTACCTACATCCCGTCGTACATCTTACATCGTCGAAGAATCAGATTATCACGCAGGTAAACACAGTCCAAACAGAAACGGTATACGCGTTCATGAAAGCGGATCGCCAATATCCTACAAGTTTTCATTGGTACTTTTCTTCGCCTTTTCCCTAATGGTCTATGCTCACGCTAGGAAAAGGGAAGAAAGGGAAAAGCAAGAAAAAAAAAGCAAAAACGAGAAAAGACAAACCCACTAATTAGGGTAGACTACATCGAGGTATCTTTGGGCTATTTCCTCAGCCCCCCCAGTTCCCCATAGGTATATCTGATCTTGACCAATCGATGACGGAACACATGCGTATGCCACTCGCCACCCTTCTTCCCCTTACAACAGAACCATAGCAGCACCAGCACCCATAGCGACGAGTGCGTACAAGCCGACAGCCACGTCGCCAATGGTGAAAGCATTGCGGATGGGGATAGGCATGGCGATGTTGCTGCTCTGGCTGGATGAGCCGGAGCCGGAGCCGGAGCCAGCAGCGGTGGCAGTAGCGGCGAAGCTGTTGGAGGCGCTAGCCGACGACAGCAGGGCCGTGCAGCTGGAGGCGGCCTTAGCCGGGCTCACAACCTGCGCCTGGCCCTCCCAGTCGCAGGCGTCCTTAGCGTTGCCCTGGCTCTGGTAGTACTGATCAAGCGCGAAGCCGAGCTTCTGGGTGTCATTGCACATCGAGAAAGCGCCGAACACACCCGAGGTCGCGTTGCCGTTAATACCCGCGCATGGGTTGCCCTTCTGGCCGCAGACGTTCCCAAACAGCGCGCCGTAGTCCTTGGTCTCGAGGTCGGAGGACGGCACGCACGACAAAGACGACCACATGCAGTTGCAGGTAGCATCATCGGGAGTGGGCGGCAAGCTGTTGGACGCGACCCAGTCGCTGACAATCGGGGGGCAAGCGGCAGGGCTGTTGGTCGGCGTGTACGCATTCATCGAGGTAGAGCTGGGGTCGACAGACGCGATCACCGTCTTCAGGGTATCGTAGTCCTTCATCGTCGAAGCCTTGCCGTTGGACACGCTCACGAGACCTAATAAATCCAGTTAGACAGTGGAGAGGGGACAAAAAGGGGAAAGTATGCATGCATTGCGATGCTTACCGTAGTCGTTGGCCTCCTCGAAGTACATGTAAACAATGCCACCAGAGATGACGCCAGTCATCTCGTCAGAGTACAGCGCCGTGGTCTCCTCCCAGATACGGGCAGCAGCGCCGCCCTGGGTGTTGCAGCCGTACTCGGCGAAGAAGACGGGGACCGAGTAGTTAGAGAAGAACTCAACCTGAGCAGCATAGCCAGAGCTCTGAAATGTCTTCTGACCGCACCACTCGTAGATATTGTAACCCCAGTAGTCGATAGCCTCGGACTGGTTGCCGCAGTTAAAGTAGTGAGCGATGTTGGCACGGATATCCGCGTCGTCGTTGGCGGCATAGCCCACACCCATCCAGCGCTTCACCGTGGACGCAATGTACGCCTTGGTGTCGCGGACAGCGGCCTTGACGTACGCAGAGGCGGCCGTGTTCGTATTGTTGTTGGTAACTTCGTTGCCGGCAAAGAAGCCAATGACGTTGTCGTACTTGCTCATCTCGTCGACGACATCCTTGTACCGCTGGAAAAGCTCCGTGTTCCACGCCGGGCTGTCCCGCTGGATCGACGTAGACGGCTCGCTCAGGTCGGAGATGACGTAGATGCCGGCGTCGGACAGCATCGACATGCACTCGGAGTGGTCGGCCGTCGGGTCGATCGCGTACGTGCGGATGGTGTTTGTCTTCAGCGCCTGCAATAGAGGAATGTCACGTTTGCACAGGGTCGCGTCGGAGAGGGGGTCAATGAACGTCGTCGCGGTGCTGTTGCCCGCGCCACCGGCATCTTGTTGGTAGGCGACGCCCTTGATGAAGAACTGGGTGCCGTTCTTGTAGAAGAACTTGGTGCCCTGCGAAGAGAGGAAAAAAGGTCAGTCAAAGAGCAGCTCCGTGTAACCATCGGCGCACAAGACGGGCGTTCCGCGAGCTAACCTTCATGACGATCGGGTCCAAGGCGGCAGCCGCCTGGCCCAGCAGGAGGGAGGAAACGAGGGTCGTGGAGAACTTGGAGAACCCCATTGTGACGGCCGTTCTGCGCGCGAACCGAAGCCCTGGGATTGTCGTGTGAAAAGGTCACGCCGGGCCTAGCGATAGTCGGCGGCAGCGCAGCGATGCAGGGAAAAATAAACCGGCGGATTGGGTTGTGTAAATCCTTCGGGGGACGGGGCCGTCTCGTTGCGTAGCAACAGCGAGCGCAGTTCCTGGAATCCGAATCCGTGTAAGAGCTAGCGATCGATCGGCGGCCGCAGCAGTGGCGCTTCCCCTTATTCTTCTGCCCCTTTACTCACCCAAGAAATCCCAAGTACAAAAAAGAAGGGGTTTATTCAACGAGAGTGCGAATTCAAGAGCGGCCACGCCTTCCCTCAAACAATTGGGGGGAAACGGAAAAGGCAATTACTGAAAAAGTAGTGGTGGAATGACGGAGAGAAGGAACATGGAAGAGGGAGGGGAGGGGAATAAAGAAGGTTCGCAGAGAGGGAGTGAATAAAAAGAGTAAGACGGACAGAGGTTGATGATGCGCGCGCACTGGAGTGGGCCCGCTTCCATCCCTTCAGCAGATCGCCCTCATTCCAAAACAGGTGAAGCTGGGAACGGCGACCAGGGGAGATTTGATGCAGTGGCGCAGCGCCGCCCAATCCGCCGCGGCATGGGGCTACGGCGCAGCGGGTACGGAGTACCTAGGTCTGCGCGGCCAATTGGCGGGCTGCCCTTGTACCCTCGCCCCCTTCTCCACGTCCCATCTTCATCTCGCCTCCCCGCCGCGTCTCCAATTATACGGGGTCACTGCACCGTGGAAATTGGTGCCGCGCCGCCCAACCCTAGCACGGGCCCCTAACGTGCCCTTAGCCCTCTAGCGCGTTCAGGCTGCGGTCGCCCAGAGTCTTGTTAGCAATTAAAAGTCTCGGCATCGCGGCAGCTAAGATCCCCAGCAATAGCCGCACTGTGCGGTACCTGTTCCTGCTCTCCTGTCTCGTCCATGTCCTGTCTCCTGCTCGTCGGATGTTCGCTGTCCACCGCTAATGCTTCACGAGAACATGGGTCAACCTTTCACTGCGAGGGGGATTTTCCCAATCGTGTTGCCACACGGAGGCGTCTCCGTATCTTCGTGTTCTAGTGCTATAATAAAAATACACCAGAAAAAACAAGCGGCCCCCCAGACTATCGAAGCATCGACCGCCATGTACGAAGTCGCCGTGTACGAAGTGCCACTAGCTTGTCTGTGCGTGACAGCAATAATACAGTATGAACGAACAGGTACGTAATCGCCAACAAAAAAGTCCGGGCTGCTCCCGCCGAGATCCTGCCCAGCACTGCCCAGCTCGCCACGGCGTCGCCCAGTGTCGCCCAGTCGTCCGCCAAGTTTTCATTTCAGGGCACAACCCATCCGGATCTGCCCAGCCAGCTTCCAATTGTTGGAATTCTCTCCCTTCCCCATGTCCGTCTCGGCCGAACCTACACAAGATCCCTCTCCCATTCTTGCTGTTCCCAGCCAACAACTTCGTTGCAACCCACCCACCGGTAGCGTCGGACTGCTGCAACCACCCGATTGCCAAGACGCGCGTCGCTCGTGTTCTGGGTTTAGCGCGATCAACGGTGCGCCGCATCCGGCAGGCCCGGGTAACTGACGCATGCAGCCACAGCAGCAGCACCAGACAATCCCCATCTGCTGTACTCATCCACCGTGCCCCCCCCTGCACCGTCGGTGTGCTGCTGGCGCTTGACTGTGCATACTTCGTACACGCAGACAGGCCGACACGCAGCGGCACTGCACAGGCTGGCATAAATAGAAGCGATGGCCGCCCCTCCCCGTTGATCGTTGATCCAGCGACGGACGCCGTTTGAAATCCGCCTGTCTTATGCCCTTCGGGGTATTAGCAGAGCGCTGCTAATGGTGGTGATGACGTCAATGCGAGATGCGGACGGCATGCGCTGCGTTAAGTTGCGGGATGACTTGCTCGACCTGCAGACAGGCAACATCGGTACAAATATCCAGTTGCATCCCCCATCCCCTTTTCGCTTCAGGTGATGGATTAGATGGGCGGAGTCAGGGCCGGTGGGTACGCCGCATCACATCTAGGAATCGGGCATTCGCAGGCACCAAGCCAAAGACCGGGTGGACGGGCGGCGCAGAGCTTGCTTGCCCAAACGGCTGCTGAATTGCAATTGCTCGCTGGTGGCGCCGCAAAATAAAAACATCAAGGTCGTGTTCTAGCAGTGGGTGGCTCAGTGGCGCAGCTTGTAGTAGGCCTTGCCGACGCCGAGCAGGACAAGATCCCACAGCTCGTAGGTCTCTTCCCAGAGGGTGTAGGCCACGCTAGCGCACATGCCCGGCTGCGGCCGCGGTCTCGGACGGTCACGGTGCGCCCTCTCTTTGTGGTGGTGGGGCATCGTGGAAGGTAAGGTATGTTTGGGGAGCAGGGTCGGCGAGATAAGTATTCGCGGAAGGCAACTAACTTCCTTCCCCAAAAAGAGAGAGCCTTTCCTTTCATTTATGTACAAATCTGCCATTCCCCAGACCCGTCTAGACTCTCCCACTCGGCCCCCGGCATCTGGTCCTACCAGCCCCTGGAGTCTTGGCATCGCCGCCGCTGGGCGGTCGCGCCGTCTCATTGGTCGGTTTTCCGAGGCGGTGCCGCCAGGCGACACGGTGACTAACTTGCGGGGGGCTCACGTGCCGCCATTTTTCTTGGCTCACATCACATGGATCGTGCTATGAGTAATAAGGCACCTCAGTTACCGACTCTTCCGGCTGGGTAGAATTTACCATGCTATCAAACCCGAATCGATCAACAATTGAAAAAAGAGATAGCGAGGCTAGTTTCTGGCCGTCTAAGGTGCCGCATGGGCCTGCGCGATAGACACCGTCTGCAGCCTGGTAATATTAGGGATCACACTAGGTAGGCAGTGCAGCCTTGTGATGGCCAAGCCTCGTGCTGGCCAAACCTTACCCGACGCCGGTTACTAGTGCTTCACCTACACTACTAATATAACTACCCCCTCTTCTCTTCATTTCAACATTTTCTATACACCATGAATTCGCCACCGTCGGGACTTGAGCCCCCATGTCCCCCCAAGCTCCCAGCCTCGCGCATCGGTGGGGCGATACGCCAAGTCTTCCTATGGAAGTCCCGGCAGTACGAGAACTTCATTTATAGTATCAAGCTCCCTAGGTTTCCATCATAATATTTAAGGGCCTCACAAATCTGGCCGTATAATCATGGTACCCTACGTGGAACCTATCCGACGAGACTAAATGATATATATATATATATAGACGTCGGCCTTGTTCAGGCGCGGCTTGCTGGTGACTACCTAGGTATTAAATGATTGTGAAATAAACAGCACAAGACTACAAGACTCCCCAGATTATATCTAGGTACTATATGGCACGAAAGGCGCCGTCTCAAGGTGGACAAAAATTTCATTCGCGAGGACAGCCAGAGAGCCGGAGCTTACTTGGGCTTTTTGGAAAAAATCCGTCATATGCGATACCCGCCCAAATGAATCCCATAAGGCCATCAGCCTTTCGTGCGCCGTGAAGGGCACCGTAGCGCTGTCCTGTGAACGCGCTATGAAACCCGGAGACACGATGATCAAGTAAAATGGTGCAATAATGACCCGTAAAACATCCTTGTAAGCGCCCTTTCCCGAAGAACAGTGCCGACGAGCCTTCCTATTAGTTGCCCGAGCCTATCCACCCCCGCAGCAGGGAAGATGTCCTCCCACATCCCATTGTGCCCGGGTAGTTCCCACCTAGTATACAACGTGGGCCAGACTGTATTGTACCCGTAGCCCCGGGACACTGCCCTTAGGAAGGAGAGAAAGCAGAAGGAAAAGAAAAGAAAAGGAAGAGGGAGATGGAAAGAGGAGAAAAAGGAAAAGAGAACGGCAGAGAGAGACCAGGATAGAGAGAGGGAGAGGGAGAGAGAGAAAGAGATGCCCGACTGCTGCGCACACCATAGTACCCCATATACCTACACCCTACTTCGGGGATAGATCGCTCACAACATACGGATCATCCATCCCCGAGGAGGTACTGTTCACAGGGCCCATAGTCCTCTTCGATCGCGACCCGCGATTTTTTAGCTTGGAAGTCTCCTTAGCCAATTTGGCATTGAGCTTGTCGTTTGCCAAGATGACGCCTTGCTCGTCTATATCCGAGACTGTGTGCTGCGTTAGTGAGTCGTTCAAGGCGCAAGGTACGGGTTAGTCGTTCGAGGGTAAGAACTCACCTCTTCGAGCGAACGCCACCATCATCTCATCCTCCGTATACTTCCGCGACGTGTCGTGGTACTTGCACTCGCTGCTATTGAAATGCAACCTCCCTTCTGAGAACTTGAAAGGATCCGTCTTGAACAACAACGGCTCCTGATACTCGCCACGCTCGCAACGCAGAACGAACCAACCCGGTCCGAATTTGGGGTACGGGAAGATGTACTCAGTGCCCACCACCTCCCACGACTCGATCGGCTTGCTCTTGGGCTGTAGGAGAGGTTTGTGTGGCGTCCCATTCGACATCCCGTTCGATGGACCGTTCGATGGACCGTTCGATGGACCGTTCGATAGACCGTTCGACGGACCGTTCGATGGACCGTTCGACGTCCCCCCGGGTGGCCCATTCGGCTTCCGCGAGCCCGTCGAGACCACCGGCGACGGCGCCGTCGTCTTAGGCTTCTTTGCAGGAGGCGCCGCCGAAGCGGGCGAGGAAACATTCTCGAGCTGGTTGTGCGTCCGTTTCATCTGTAGTTGTGGATCATAGGATCAACAAGTTGAAGAATTTAGTCAGGTTGTGGGGGAAGGTGTGACAGTGTAGAGTAAAGAGCTAACATACGTAGAGGCCCCCCTGCTTGTTGTTATCAGACTGTCGTGGGCCCGGGGCCAGGGTCGAGATCTGAGGCAGCGGCTTCATATTGGAGGTTCCGGCGTTGATAACAGTGCCGGTACCTGCACCAGCACTATTGCTGTTGCCACTGACAGCAGGGGCCTGCTTCGTGGGACTTGTACTGGCCCTCGGCCCCGCCTCCGTGATTGGTGCCTGCGTTGCCTTGCCGTCGGGCAACGCCGTCATCGGTGCCGTCGGCGCGACGACGCCGTGACCGATACTAGCGCGTACCACGACCTCATTCCCAATCTGAGGAATGCGCGGCGACGCAACCGGGGTCAAGTAGTGGGTCGCAGTGTCCTTAATAGCGGCGCTGGCAACCACGTCACGGAATATCTGGTGGATTTCCGTATAGGCTTTCGGGGAGATGCTAAGTAGATTGCTGGAGTCCACGACATCCTGGGACCGCTGTGGATCGACTTTCTTTATCATGGTGCGGAACAAGACGGCCTTGCGCTGCCGCCAGGAGTCCATGATAGGCTCGAGTGCCGCCGCCTTCTTCACCGCGCGGCGGGCGTCTTCGCATGCCTCGGTAAGGAGGGCGTCGTTCTGCGCTTCGAGCTCTCGGCACTCTCTCTGCATTGTCTCAAGGAAGTAGCGCACAGTCGCGGCATCGCACTCAGCGGCAAACTGCTCGTCGATCTCGTCAACGAGCGGTGCGAAGACTTGTTTGGATGTCATGTTGCCTTTGCGGGGAAGACCTGTAGTACTAGGTACTTTGTGCTACGTGCGGATGGAGACTCTGGCCGAAACGATTTGTTCTCCAGCTGGGGGTTGGGATGATAATAGTGGGTGGTAACCGTGAGATGAGGATGATGGTGAAAGGTAGGGCAGGTTTCGTGAAAATTCTGATCCCGTCAATAGGAGACCGGACCAAGCGCCCGAGAGTAAGGTAGTATGCAGATGCGGATTGGACGAGGATAATTGTCGATAGGATGAGTGCTCCGTTCGACGGGGCTGGAACGGGAAGGTTCTGCACGATCGCGCTAAGTAGGAACTCGGTCGGGCCAGGGCCACGAAAGAGAGTAATCGAGTTTCGGAATTCCAGCTAGCTCCTAGAGTAGAGAGAGAGAAGGACAAATTGCTTGCTGCTGTGAGAGATGCGGAGAGAAATTGAAACGACGAGAGCAGAAGGGCTCCGACCCATCGACAATTTATAGGTGTGACGAGGTAGCAGAGGGCGCTTGACGGTCGTGAACAATCCGGCCAATCAAAAAAAGCAGGCGCGGGTCCGCATTCTCCCCCGCAGCGCAGCTGCACTGTCTATTTCTTCGGCGGCTTTCCGCCCACAGACAAGGAAGTGGTGGGCTGCTACCCCCGGTCGCGCGTGTCAAGTAGGTTGGAGGTGGAGTATTGCCGGCTAGGTAGGTTCCTGAGAACGATCGCCCACGACCTTGTCCCTGCCATTCGGCAAGTCGAACGAGAGTCGGAATGCGGGAAGGAGGAGGAGGGAGCAAGAGAAAAACGCATTCAGAAGGAATAAAAACGCCTCTCGCGACTGGAAGATCCTGGACAGCCGCGCTTGCCCCGTGTGAAGTACTTTGGTAGTAGATTGTCGTGGCTGCGAAATTGCCTGCGTGCGTTGGAAGTTTAGGCATGATGCCCACCACAGGAAAGGAAGAAAGGAATCTGCCTTCGCTTGTCCCTGCCGGTTTCCCAACTTTCTCGACTGACGGATGTGTTCAAAAGTAGGATGGAGTATCTGGTGCGTGCGCATGATCAATACAACCTAGATGGCAGGCGTTGTTGGCGCAGGGGTGGTTTCGCTTTAAAATGGTCAGTTCCAACAGCTGTTAGCACAGCCATTTTTTAGGCCAAGAGGGGGGAGGGGGAGAAGATGGAGGGGGAAAGAAGAGGGAACCCGCAGCGGCTACTAGGGAGTCATATCAAGATAACCACAAGAAGCACAGCGAAATCCGTTAGTGCATTGCATTCCGCTCTTCCCCGAGCCCGCCCGGCGCCCGCGTCCGGCGCTCTATGCCGCTTCCCTCCCCCGGTCTCGGTTTCAGCCGCTGCAGCCTCCGCCAATCACGACTCGCGCGGACATGCAAGGATGCGGCGCCAACAGGGCGGATTGGCATACTGCCTTGCACTCTTCACTCCCTCACGATTCCGAACTCTGACTGTCTCTGGCATTATCTCAAGGAAAGACAAAGAAAGAAAAAAAAGAAAAATTGAAATCTTTGTAAAACAATAGCAACAGACCAACGAAGGAGGCCTCCTCTTGCTGCTGCCTAGTGCTACCTTGTTCTATTTTTATATAGATATCTCATACTCTGCATGAACTTTGCATGAAGTATTAGGCCGACTGAGCACCGAGGGCTTTCTCGCAGTCTGCCTTGCTGCGAATATTCTTATATAGTCTACCATGCAATATCACTCGTTCGTGCTACTTAGCTAGTACAGACCGCGCTCTTCTGCGTATATATAGTCCCTCCCGCCGCCCCCCGTGGCCGCAAGTTGTTTTCGTGTACTTCCTTTTCTTTCCAACTTGCGCAGAAATGGAAACTCGTAACACCCCTTCTTGGCTTGCTGCGTTGTCCGTATCTTATTCGCAGAGTTGTAGTGCGGCATGCCGCTCTTCTCCTCTCCCTTGATTTCTAGGCAAGGCTCCCCGATGCAGACTTCGGGTATTCGGCATCATTCGGGGAAGTATCACCCAGACGAAGAAAACGAGACGCGGCAGAACGCACGAAAGCGTCAAAAGAAGACGGGACCATTACGACACTGTCTCGGCGATGGCTGCATTCCTGCCGAACGCGTTCTAATTACAGTTCACGGTGGATTCGTAAGCGCAAGTAATCCGACGCAAGGGAGAGAGAAGGGGGAAAGCCGTAGATAATGCCCAGCTCCCCGCGAAGAAACGAAGCTCGTGGAAGAAGAGAGAGATATACGCCACGCTGCAAGATAGATTTGCACGACCTGCATAAAGTAAGGGAGGAGCAATACCCACCCATACCTCAGGTAGGTAGGAGCCAACATCAGAAATCGGCAGATACTGAATAAGCTAGAGCGGGCTGTTTCCGCAAGGCTCCACACGTTCTTTCGTCCCTTGGCTCGGATGCCACTGAGAATTACCGCGGAGCAAATCCTTCGCCCCTAAGGTATGTCATGAAATAATTTTCATGACATAACGTTAAGTATAAGCCCGCAACAAAGAGATTTACAATGATATGGCTCGATTACATCTGCGCTATATTATGTAATCTCCTTATATCTGCGGACAGAAATCCGCGGCCAATGTCTATCTGCTATAAAGAAACTCTCAGGATTCCGCTCGGTGTCGTATTAACACTCCCAGGAGTTAATTACAAAGCGCACCCTTCTTCCACACACATAACAGCCTGTTATCTCCCTCTAGAAGTGTATTTTGCTATGGCTACTACGCAAGCACCAGGGCAATTGCGCTAAGCCAGCTAATCGCAACCCCTTTCTGCTTTCTCTTATCCTTAAATGCTGGTTCCAGTCTATCACCCCCCCCCGCTCTCTTCACTTTTCCTTCTTTCACCCATTCTCTTCTTACCTCCCCCTCCCAAAGTACGCCCGTACATCTACGGCCTACCAACTTAATACATACTGGTAGGTAAAAACTTTGGTCCACGCTTACCCTTGCCCCAAAATAAAATGCCGCTATAGCCGAGTAGCTTCAGTAAGGAAAGCTATAGTAAGCCCCCCTTTTTCTTGCCACCCCTCCCCTTCCATTTTTACTCCCTCACATGAAAGCCACAACCGTTATGATGTGGCGGGAGTATCATGTATGTGGGTATATGCACTCGCTCCCTTGCTTCGGTGAGCACTACCTTAGCTGGTAGCCACTCCACAAGGGCGGAGAGACACCCATTCTTCTGTTTTTTTGAGGGGGGGTAGAAGAAAGAGAAAAAATCGGAAACACTGCCTTCTAGTACCTACTACTTAGCCACTACCTACTCGAAAACTGTGCACTCTGAGCAGAAACCCCCCTTTCCCCTCCCCTTCGTATTACTTAGACAGTAGCACCAAGGTTCTTTTTTTTAGGTCAGGGGCGCAGCGCTCGTCGTGACACACATTCTAGGCTAGCTAGGTAAGTAGGGCAGGTAGGCAGGTACCGTAGGTTTTCCCTTTATGGTTTGGTTGGGTCAGGGGGCAAGGGGCAAGGGGTAAGGGCCAAGGGGCGAAAGGTGCTGCAGCAACGCCAACCCGTATCACGGGGTTGTCTTCGGATGTCGGGTCTCGGGTGTCGGGACCATCAGTCGTCATCGTTGTCCGGCCGCAGATTGGCACCCCCTTCGTTGATGTCGGTGCTGTTGGCGCGCGAGCCGATGACGGGCGACGCGGCCGCTGAGGCGACGGAGGCGGAATTCTTGCGGCCGGGCCTAGACTTGGCCACGGCGACGACGTATCGGGCCACGGCTAGATCTTCGGAATGCGAGGAGTGTGGCACCTTGCAGAAGGCCTTGCCGCCGCGGTGCTTGCAGTCCGGGTTCTGGCAGATATGGCCCAAGATGCAAGCCTCGTCCCGACAGCCCCCGCGCTTCTGGCAGGGCAGCGAGCGCGCGAGCCAGGCTAGCGCCGGCTTCATCCCCTCGTCCAGCGGCTCGTGGTCGTACTCGCAGCCCCCGGCGCTGCTGCCGCTGTCGCACCATCCGTTGAGGTGGAAGTTGTTGCAGACCCGCCATCGGTCGACACGCGCTTTCAGCAGGGCCTGCATCATCGACGAGGGCGGCACCATGTAGGTATCCAGGCGGAAGTTGTTCCGGTTTATCGCGACGTAGCCTTTAGCTACCTGGTCCTTACGGGGCAGCTTGTCGAATAAACCTCCCGCTCCTCCTCCCCTCGTCGCCGTCGCGGTGTCACTCGCGTTAGAAGGCGACGAGATCGAGGATTGCGGAGGTGGAGATGTCGCCGCCCTGGACGATTGCTGGGAGGAGTTTTTCACCTCTGACTGTGAGCGGCTATGGGGCGTTCTCGACGCCATCGCCGACCTGGCAGCAGCAGCGTTGGTGGCGGCGGGGCTATCTTCAACGTGCAAGTTGCGGCAGGCTTCGCCATACTTGCATATGCCTTGCTGATGGAACTTGCAAACAGAACTCTTCCGTCCCTCCGCGCCCGCCGTCGCCGCGGTCGATATGGCCGCAGATGGCGTCGTATTTCTCTTAGAGGTAGAGGGCGGCAGCGGAGCTGCTTTCGTGGTGCTCGCTGGCTCCCCGCTGGCGGTTGTCCTGGACGTGGTCGAAACGCCGGAGCTCCGGTAGGTTATGGCCGCGCTGCCGTCTAGCGGCGCGGTCCGGAACACGCCGGGGAGCTCCTCGATGCCCATGCCGAGCTTGAGAAACTCGTCATGGAAGCGGACGCCGGAGGAGCGGATCAGGGTGAACCGAGTGCTATTGCCCATGTGGGGCATAAGCTCGGAGATGTAGCCGACGTCGTGGCAGGCCGCAAAGTAGATGTGCTTGCACTGTGCGTTATCCGCGTAGAGACGCAGCAGGGCACGCAGCTTAAAGTCTGCGTTCTCCTTCAGCCCGCCGGCATCGACGAACTCGGAGAGGCCGTAGGACCGGTTGAAGTCGGCGACGAAGGGGGCGAGCGAGCGGGCTTCAGCCCCGGCGAGGCTCGCTCTGGCCAGCGCTCTAGACAGGCCGAGGACGTTGGCGTAGACCCGCACCATGACCTGACAGTGCTCGAGGCCCTTGGTCCGGAGGCTGGCCTTGACGGCATCGTTGAGCAGCTGGGCAGCGGTACAGCCGCCCGCGGCGGTGGCGCTCTTGCCGTAGAGGCTCTCGTGGAAGATGTACCCGTCGCCGTCGACCAGCACGAGCACGAAGGGATTGCGCTCCTGGCCCCGGGCCATCTGCTTGTACTTCTCCCGGGCATCCCTCTCCTCCTCGTAGTCGCTCTTCAGGCGCTTATAGTCCTGGATCAATGCCGAGTACTTGTCTAGTATGTCTAGCAGGGTATCGTTCCGGCGGTATTCGGCCAGCTCGCCGGCTGCCTGCTCGATCTCGCCGTCGCTAAGCATCTTAGCATCGCCGGAGGGACTGTGGAGGGGCCCGCGGCCAAGTCAACGAGCTGCAATGCAGAGGCGGTTGTGTGTTAGCCATCCGAGAGCGAGACTGCAGGCCAGACTACGGAGGCAAATGTTTATGCAGACGGGAGAGAACCAACCTTCGCGGGAACCGAGGGTGCCGCGAGAAATAGAATGCTGCAGATACAATGCAATCCGCCGAAAGCCGCCCGTATATGTGCACGACGTTTCCGGCGGTGATTTCTGCGTCTCCCATCAGGGACAAAGCATGATGAAATGTGTGTCCAAAGGGCTTTTTCCGCCCTTGCTGGCTGGGGCTGCAATGCCAGCGAAATGCTACTAAAATCCAAGACAGGGTTAAGGCGGTCAGACCTGGCGGTATTGAGGGCAGAACGGCAGCTCTTTCACCGCTTTCTGGTGGCAGCTGCAGGGTGGGGACCACCAACTGCAACGAGCAGTGACGCACTTGGGACGAATTTCTACGGAGGTCGGACTTGAATGCGCGTCACAATGACTTGGGTGTAGTGATTGAAAAGAGCGTAGGTGCCTGGCTAGGGGTGGAATCAGCATGGATTAATCACCGCAGAATTAACTAGGTACTGTTTGAGGAGCTCGTGTCCTTGCCTATACTTGTTACAACCTGGCTTGCAGAGACAGGGTGAAGTGGTGCTTGCTTGGAACGGCAAGGGGGCAAGTCGAAGACAATCACAAGTTGTGGTTAATAGGGCGTGGTAGCTAGGGAACCGTGCTTGGGATTAACCGCTGCAGAACTATCTATCTAGTATGGGCGCACTTGTCTCTCTTATGTCTGTTCGTCAGGACAATGAGGGCCAATGACAGGGCCTCGTTGTGTTGTGAGAACGTCTGCGATCGCAGACGCTCGTACTAACTGAGCCGAAATGCGTCGATGTTTCGTCGACGACCCGCCGAAACATCCAGATTGGGAGTTCTGCCGTTCCTCACCGCCTTCCTGTTACAGGTGCGGTGTGTCTTGTCACGTGATGGTCCTGGACCGTAACAATACTAGGTTCTGTCTCTTCATTCCCATGCGATGAGAGTGGCTCTCCGAGATCTCGGAGAGGTCTCGTTGGGGTCCCGATGAGGTCTCAGACGAAATGAGGCAAGCTAACACGTAATTGTTACAACCTGCCTTGCTCATAAGGTAAGGAGTAGGGGCTTGCTTGGAACGACAAGGGGGCAAGTTAAGGCAACCACAAGTTATGGCTGATAGGGCGTGGTAGCTAGGGAACCGTGTTTGGGATTAACCGCTACAGAACTATCACTTGTATCATGGTTGGAACGTGGTTTATATCCTTGCTGGGAGACTGCGCAGCTCGCTAGCTCATTTGACGTTGCTCTCAAGGTGATCTTTGGTCGCTCTTTGAATGATCATGGAGCGACCCAGGGGCGATCAGTGAGCGGGGTGAGATCACCTCTCTTCATATGACGGATCACGTGACTTACGGTATTACCCCTCATTGATGATCCGTAACAGTAATTGTATTTTAACCATATTTCACCGCTTCAGAGAGAGCCAGGTCGTAACGAAGACGCGTTAATTCTCGGTACCTTTCATCGACTTCATCAACCATCCCTTACAGCTCCAGCTACCGTGGTGCTTCGGAGCACACATTATGTAATCACTGATGGAACTAAATCTACTTTACTAAGGAGTTTAAATAACGGGAAGCTTCTTTCTTTGTACGTACAGAGAAATATTACTATTGTGACCCCAGAACGAAAGTGGGTCGTAAGCTGAACAATGTTCCCCGCACCCCCAAGGGGAAGGCGGAATAGAATGGCAGAACACCCAATCGAGATGTCTCGTCGAGTCTCGACGAGACGTAACGGCACCTCGGCGAGACGCATCGAGGTCCTACGAGACTGCCTTAAGAAGAGAAGATACTGGGTATATTAAGAAAGGAAGTCACCCAGGTAGATTGGTAGTTCTGCAGCGTTTAAATCCAAGCACGGTTCCCAAGCTACCACGCCCTACTAATTACAACTCGTGATTGTCTTTGACTTGCCCCCTTGCCGTTCTAAGCAAGCACCCTACTCCCTACCTTGTCAGCAAGGCAGGTTGTAACACCTTTACGGAATAGTAACGGTGTTCAGTATTTATGCTAATAAGCAGCGAGGGAGGTATATAATACTATATCATAAGCAAACCCTAATCATTTCAGACAACCTAAAACGCCCTCTTAAGCCGAGTTGCTCGAACAGAAAGGAAAAGAGAGGCTATAGCTCCCGTTGGTATCATGAAAAAACGGTGCCGTAGTTGTTGGTCATAAACTCCTCGAAGCGGAACCGGACGCGCGGGTCTTCGAGGTAGTAGGAGCACTTGCCCTTCTTGGTGACGAGCACGTAGTCGTGGCCGTTCTCGATGTTCATCGCGAGGTCCTGTTGTTGTTTCGTTCAGCATACATCTCGCCAACCCAGCCCCCTCCCTCATTTAGAATCGCAGAATCTGATAATGAAAATTACCCACCTCGATAGAGTCGGGGCTGATCTCGTCCTCCCCCATCAGGATCGACAGGAGACCGGGGTAGTGCCCCTTCAGATTCCACTCCCATTCGACGCGGCGGCGTTTGAACAGATTCGTCAGCGAGGTGGCGTTGTCGAGACTGCCTCCGCTACCGCGCTTCACGATCCAGGTGGCATCGACGCCGAACCAGATGCGCTGGATGTCCTTGAACTGGCGCTCCTTGAGGTCGCGCGGCAGGTTGCGCTTCCACGTGCTCGCCTCTCGCTCGTCGCGCACGTAGTAGTACCCGCCGGGGCCGAGGGAGGGCTGCTCGCGATATTTAGGGATGTGCGAGCCCGCGAGGTAGTTCGCAAGGCCAGGGTAGGCTTCGAGGGACCATGCTGGCGAAAGGGGGGCAAGTCAGCATCCGATATGCTCGAACATACCTACTGTATATTAGAACAAGGGGGAGGACAGCCGTACTGGTCACCTTGCGGCCCTTGTTGTTGTACAGCCGTACGTAGGAGCCGTCGGCGCCGAGGACGACCCGCTTGTCCTTGCCGGGCTCGGACTCCTTGTGCTTCTGGATAGAGATGGGGATTCTCCTGGTAGGTGTTAGTATATCGCCCGTAAAATCGAGTGGCAGACATACCAGTGGTTCCGGGCGGGCCCGGCGAAGTGGTAGTAGCGGCCGCAGAGGGTGAGCCCCCAGACGCCCTCGTCGATGCGGTTACGGCCGGGGCGGGAGCGGGTGCGGCGGCGCATCTCGGCGGCCAGCTTGGAGCTGAGGTCCTCCAGCTCGGCCTTGTGCTTCTCCTCGCGGTCCTCGGACTCGGCGATCAGCTGCTCGATGCGGCGGCGCTGGGCGTCGGCCAGCTCCTCCTGCTCGCGCAGGCGGCGCTCCAGCTCGCCGTACTTCTCTTGGTGCAGGCGCTCGAGGCTGATCTTCATGCTCTCCTGCTGGGCCTGTAGCCGGGCGATCTCCGCGTTCTTCTCCTCCTGCAGCTGGCGAATCTGGTTCTGGGCCTCGCGGTCCTGCAGCTCCATGGCCTCGATGCGGTCGCGCTCTAGGTTGGCTAGCTCGCGGGCGAAGCGCTCGCGCTCCTCGGCCAGCACGCTCTGCAGCTCGATTCCGGCGCTGGTCTCGTCCAGGTCCTTGTTCTGGTTGACCATCTCGTCCTGGATCGCTAGCGTCGTCTTGCTGGTGGACTCCAACAGGGACTCGATGATGGCCCGCGCCGAGGCCGCGTCGTTGGTGGCGTGGCGCGTGACCTTGGACCCGGCGCCGACCATCTCGCCCCAGAACTCGGGCGTGGCCTCGAGCTCGCGCTCGCGGCGCTCGCCGTCGCCGGGCCGCACGTTCTCCCACATGGTGGTGACCAGGATGACGTTCTTGAGGGCGTCGCGGCCGCACAGCTTCTTGAACATGAACAGGTTCTTCATGGCCGCGCCCTGCATGCGGTCGTCGGTGATGCGGTGCAGGTACAGAATGCCGCGCAGCTGCACCCGGCTGGTGTACGCCTTGGTCACCCATGCCGCAATGTCGCGCAGCACCTCCGTGTCGTCACGCCGCGTGTCGTCGAACCCCGGCGTGTCGATCAGGTACACGCTGCCCCGCTGCGGGTGCTTGTACCGGTACGCCTTGACATCCTGCGTGTCTGCTCCCGCTATCAGTAATCCTACTATTTAGCACTACCGTTCCGGGCCCGACCTACGGCTGCGCAGGCTCGTGCCGATGGGTACGGCCTGGTCGGTGCAGTGCGAGATGAACGTGCTCTTGCCCGACCCCGTGATGCCCATCACCGCGATCAGCACGTCGTCCGCCTGCGGTTGGAACACCGCGTCCGCCTCGAAGTCCTCCATCTCCATGGCCTGCACATGCGGCAGCGGCCAGCACTCGACGTTTTCGCACGAGAATATAATATGAGTACAGACAAACGTCCAGTGCAAGGACTAGATCGCAGCAGAGTGCATTGGACAAGGTCGGAGGATTCTGGGGAGAAAGAAGTGGCACAAGGCTCGAGCAAGTGGGGAGAAAAAGCCGACTGTTCAGCGTCGGCCCAGCGTCGGCCCAGCTCTACCCACCAGTGCCGCCTACAGAAATGCCTCGCGCCTTGAGCCTCTCATGCCCCCTCGCGGCCGGCCTTGTGGTCTGCGCCAGCCCCAAACCCGACCGTCCAGTGCGCGGAAGTGGTCCAAGAGGGAGGAGGGGGCGGTGCCCTGGCCCGCCTCACGCTTCAGCCCCCGCGAAAACGGACCCCACCCACAGCGGTCGGAATGGCCTACATATGCAGGCGGGAGCGGGCGCGAGGCTGTGATTGGAGACGGGCAGTGCAGTCTCGTTTGAGAGGTGTGGGCTGCTGCCTGGCGGACTGCCGGTCCAAGTGCTGCGTTGGGCTAAGTCCGAAAGCGCCAAGGTTAGCGAGCTCATTCCTCGACTCGGTGCTGCCGATCGGCCGGCCATGCCCCCTCTCTGCTGTCTCGGCGCGAGCAGCTATCACATATCTACCACAGCCTGATCGTTCAGCGTCGCTTTGACTTTGGTTCTTGAAAGCACATACCAATCCATGCTTCGGCCAATATGGAGCCCGCAGAGGTCCCACAGCTGCAGTAGGTTGCCGTCCTGTCTCTTCCTTTTTCTTCCTTTTTCTCTCTCTCCTCAGCCTTGACTGACTCCCCATCAGGCCGTCGGATACCATCGTCGCCATCCTCGGCATAACCGGCTCGGGGAAGAGCACCTTCGTGTCCACCGCCACGGACACCGACGTCGGCATCGGCCACGGCCTGTTCTCTCGTGCGTACCCCCGCCTTTAACCGTACCTATAATATAAGCTATCGGTCAGTTAGATGTGCTAAGTATAAGAATTTTTTCAAAGACACCTCCAGTATCGGCATCTTCAGCTACGAGGATGAAGCCACGGGCAGCCGCACCTACCTCGTCGACATGCCTGGGTTCAACGACACCCTGCGCACCGACGTCGACGTCCTCACCGAGCTGGCCTTCTTCTTCGGCCAGGTCTACCGCGCCGGCGCCCGGCTGGCTGGCATCGTCTACCTGCACCCTATCACGAGCAACCGCGTAGCCGGCTCGGCCGTGCGCAGCTTGCGTATGCTCGAGCAGCTGTGCGGGCCTGGCGCCCTCCCCCGTGTCGTCCTCGTCACCACGATGTGGGACGCCATTCTGGACCAGGGGACGGAAGACGGCGCCGAGTACCGGGACGCCGTGCGCAGGGAGAACGAGCTGGTCGCCACGGACGAGTTCTGGGGCGCCATGGTGCGGCAGGGCAGCCACGTCGCGCGCTTTACGGGCGACAAGGCCTCCGCACTCGCTCCGCTGCGTCGTCTTGTCACGCTGTGCGGTAGCGACGGCCCCGCGGTCCTCCAGATCCAGCGCGAAGTCGTAGATGAAGGCCGCGAACTGTGGGCTACATCCGCGGCCCGCGAAGTCGCCGAGCGCCTCGTCCGGCTCCGCGACGGCTTCGAGTCCGAGATCGCTCGCCTGCGCGACGCCCACAAGCAGGTCGACGCCCAGCGCAACGCAGAACGCGCCCGCGAGCTCGAGACCGCGCGTGCCGCGCTGGAAAAGCAGCTCTGGGACGTCCAGGACGCGAACCAGTCCCTACAGGCGCGCTTGCGCGACGTCTGCGCACAGAAAGAAGCCGAGTACGCCCGGCTCGCGGAGCGGACAGCCCGCGAGCAGGAGGCGCTTCGGGCGCAGTTGGCCAGAGAGGAGCGGGCGCTGACGCTGCTGGACGAGGAGGAGGCGAGTAACCAGGAGATCTTGGAGGAGTGGGAAAAGCAGCAGCTCCAGCTGCAGGCCCAACTCCAGAAGGAGCGCCAGAAGGAACGCCAGAAGCAGGAGCGGCGGGAACGACGGCGTAATACCGATACGGCGCGACAGCACCAGGGGCCGCATCGGCAGCAGGAACAGGGACGACGACATCATAATCCTAGCAGCAGCAGCAGAACTGCCGCGAGCGCCAATAGTACAGCAGCCGACGAAAGCGAGCCAGGAGGCGACGACGACCAGCACAGCCCGGTGGAGGACGAAATCCGACGTCGCATCGAGGCCGAAAAGCGCGTGTTCATGAAACAGTACGGCGAGGAGCAGGAGCGCGTGCGCCGCAAGAAGGCCACCCTGAAAAAGGGCATGCACGCCAGGCGGAAGCGCATGATCCTCCGCCGCAACCTCGTTCCTCTGCTGCAGATGCTGGGCGGCATCGGCTGTATCGCCGCCGGCGCGGCTACAGGCTTGATCCCCGTCGCCGTCGCCGGCGTGGGCCTATTCGGGAGCGGCATCGGCCACTTCCGGCTGTCGGTGAAAGAGAAGAACAAAGACGAAGAGGAGGATCGGTTGGGCATCGGGCGCATTGCAGACGCTGTGGAGAATTGATTGACAGGAGGGCTCGTTCGGTTATTTTGTTTCTGCGATCTTGATACATGATACCCCCGTTTTATTAGCCAACAATGAAACCTTGTGGTTAAGAGGGGGGCGACCTGATGATGGAATCCAGGCATGCCCGCCAACCACGTCGTAGGTTGAATACGAGAAGGGCGGAAACGACGCTGAGCATCTGGACTGCAAGGTGGATGGATGTGTGGTGAAAATTCTTGGCCCTAAGGCAGGAGTTGTAAAAGCAATAGGCCAGGGTTGCTTCTTCCTCTCCGCCGTCCTAAAGCGCGGCTGCCAGATTTAGCGGCATCACATGACAGACTGGGTACAGAAGTTAATACGGCAAAATTGCGGTAGGCTGAGGAACCGACAAGCCCTGCTGTCTCTCGAGACATGTAAAGGGGCTCGACGTATTGAGGCTCGACATATTGAGGGCTCGACATATTGAGGGGCTTGAGCAGCCGCCATCGTCAGCAGCGACGAGAGAGCCCCGAACGGGATTGCGTCTCGATCATCTGAAATCGTCCGCGAAACGCATGGCAGGTATCAGCCTCGAAGCGAGTCTCGCCGAGGAAAGTCGTCTTGGGAGCTGGGTGGAGTGACGGCGGCGGCTTACGGTAGAACCGTAGCCTCCGCTTCAGCCTTGGCTACGTCACAGGAAACGATGAGGGCGAAGACTAGGACTCATATTTACATGTACGCAAGACAAGCCATAACGCAGAAAGGAGCAAATAACAAGAAGGTAGCAACTTCGTAGATCGATATTCTAGGCCCCAGTCTCGCGAAGTTATCATCACAGGTTATATGCTGAAGAGAACAGATAACGAGTATCTAGTACTCTATAGGTAGATATTTTAGGCCTCAGTTTCCCAAGGATATCATCACGGGCCATAATGTTGAAAGAAGAGATAACAAGAAGCTACCGCCCATCCCGCATCGATGTTCCGCGCCTCAGCTTCCCAAAGATAGGTATCGTAGAATGCTCACGGATGAGAGGAATGAAAGTTGAATCTGGTGCACAAGCGAGCACTCGCCATGATCGGTAAGCTGGCCGCACCGGTGATGTAATGGCCGTACCCCATTTTTGAGTTATCCACGACGCAAACTACGTACTTAGGCCGCTAAGGTCTAGTCGGCTTTATAGCACATGTGAAATTTGACGTATCTACACCCTGTCAAAGTGGCAGGAAGGTCGGGGGCCGCGAGGGCAAGATTCGGGAAGTATAACAGCAGGTGTAGACGGCCCTCCGGACGTACCAACTACCTAGTAATAAAAATTTCGATTCCCATTAACCAATGACAAGAAGAAAGCACCTGCCTCTGTAAGTTTAACGCATTAGGAAGGAGGGTATACGCGAAGGGAGGTACAGAACTGTTCCTGCATTTTAATAGCCACGGACACAGAAACGACGCACGGCACCAACAATAGTGATGGTAATACTCTAAATAAGGTGGTAAGGCAAACAACCTAGTACTAGGGCTTCCATTGGGCTGTCTTCATCGTTCCGAGGTGCAGGCACCTCAGGACGACGCAAATCACCCGGCAGCTTTTTGCCGGGCGCCGTGGCCCAATTCGGGGGAGTATGGGCGGACCGCGGACTGCGAGTACCTCTGAATAGATAACACCGACAATGCATGGCCAAGTTGCGTGCATTACGTGCCTGGATTAATATATACCTCTCCGCGAAAGGTGCCCGTTCCTCTCGGTGCGCCCGCTCCCGGAGTGTCGGTGTTGACCTCTCCTGGGATCTCTTTAACTCGGGAAAAGCGTTATTTAGGCCACGCGGGAGGAACGGCACCGCCAAGGCCCGTACACCGAGGAGCTCAAGCTTAGTATCTGGCGGTAATGATACGTGAGCGGGTACGTGAGCGGGGAGGAAGGTGGTGGAGAAGGAGGGGAAGAGGAAAGGGAGAAGGAGACGCAATATGTGGCGGACTATAGGCCTTTCCGTTCAATTTCCTCATATTATCGACGGTATGGCGCGGCGCGGGAATCCCCATAGCTGTTGCGCTCGATTGTCCGGGTCGGGGCGGAAGAAGGGCTAGCTAGGGATGTAGGTATGTATAATAAGACTCGTTTGGCTGCGCTGCTCGCGGGCCCGAGGGGGCGATGGGGGACGTGATGTTAGTAGCTAGTTAAGGTCGACCAGGGGGTTCTCGAGTTGCAGTTACACCCACGTCCGGAGCGGAGTCGTCTTCTAGGCCCAAAGCGAGAAAGACACAGAGAGCTGGCTGCCAACTACTGCGAGCTCCAAAACATGAAGCTCTCACTCGGCCTCGTCGCGGCCGCGGTCGCGGCAGTGGCTCGGACAACCCAAGCAGCGGACAACCAGACGCAGACGTGCAAGTGCTACCCGGACGAGCCGTGCTGGCCGACCGCCTCGCGGTGGCAGGCCCTCAACCAGGCGCAGCAAGGCCGACTCTCTACGGTGACGCCGGCGGGGGCACCGTGCTATGCGACCTTTGGCAACGTGTCGACGGCCAGCACGGCCAAGTGCGAAGCCGTCCGGGCGAACTGGACGAACGGAGAGTGGATGTAGGTGCACCCCCCCCTCCCACTCCCAATAAGACTACCTTATTTTAGGGGGGAGGATCAACCGAGCGAGCGATGACCGGCTGATCGACTGACTGACCAATCGTACAGAGTCGAGCAGCCGGTCCAGACGTTCTCGACCTTCTGGAGCAACAACTCGTGCGACGCCAGCTGCGGCAACGCGACGAGCTCGGCCTCCTGCACGGCCGGGCTGTCGCCACAGATGGTGGCCATGGCCAAGAACACGTTCGACGTGCAGGTGAGCGTCAACTTTGCGCGCATCCAGAACCTGCGGCTGGTGATCCGCAACACGGGCCACGACGCGTCGGGCCGCTCGACGGGCTACGGCGCCCTGGCCGTGAACACGCACAACCTGAACAGCATCCAGTTCTCCAAGGCGTACGACGGTCCCTCGGCCACCAACTACACGGGCGGCGCGGTGCGGCTGGGCGCCGGCGTCATCTTCCGTGACCTGTACGCGGCGGCCCAGGCGCAGGGGGTCGACGTCGTCGGCGCCGAGTCTCTGGTGAGTCCCCCCTTTTCTTCTTTGTTGTGTGTGGCATTGATGGAGGTAGGGGAGAATGCGTACGGTACTGACGAGGCAGTGTAGACGGTCGGTGCCGCGGGAGGATACATCCAAGGGGGTGGACATAGCCCCCTGAGCGGGCTGTACGGCCTCGGTTAGTATTATCGGCCACTCGAGAACGTGGTCCCCTCTCCACTCCGTGCTCTCCTCGACTGACACACTTTCTGGCACCAGCCTCCGACAATGTGCTCGCCTTCAGCGCCATCCTCGCGTCGGGGACGCAGGTGCAAATCAACAGCAATAGCTACCCGGACCTGTTCTGGGCGCTCAAGGGCGGCGGGCCATCGACCTTCGCCGCGATCCTGGCGGTGACGGTCAAGACGTTCCCCACGGTGCCGGTCACGGGCGCGACGCTGAACCTGCCCTATGGCCAGGCCAACTTCTGGAAGGGCGTGGCGGCGTTCCAGAGCTTCGCGAACACGCTGGCGGACGCGGGCTTCTACGCCCTGTACTCGATCACGAAGCAGGGCGGGCTGGGCGTTCAGCCGTTCGTGGCGCCCAACGTGACGGTGGCGCAGTTCAACGCGACGGTGCAGCCGCTGCTCAAGCAGCTAGCGGGGCTCAACCTCACGTACGAGCTGGGCGCGCCGAAGACGTACGCGAGCTTCCACGAGCTCCGGGCCGCGCTCTTCTCCGAGGCGCACGACACCGGCGGGCGCAGCACCCTCGCGGGCGGGCGGCTGATCAGCAAGGACGACAACGCCAAGAACGGGCCGGCTATCGTCGACGCGGTGCGCGCTATCGTCGAGGCCGGGCACGTGTTCACCGGCCGCGTGGTCAACCCGGGCCACGCGGTGCCGGACGTGAACGCTACGCTGGGCGCCGCGCACCCGGTGTGGCGGAACGCGGCCACGTCGGCGCTGTGGGTGTACGACACCGCCTCCAGTAATGCATCTTCGGCTTCGTCTTGCGGCGGCCTGAGCGAGGCGGCGCGGCTTGAGGCCGAGGCGAGCGTGACGCACGGCCTAGGCGACGCGCTGCGCAAGGCCACTCCCGGCAGCGCCGTGTACGTCAACGAGGGCGACGCCAACGAGCCCGACTGGCAGGACGCGTTCTGGGGCGCCGCCAACTACAAGCGCCTCTTGGAGCTCAAGACCAAGTACGACCCCGACGGCGTCTTCTGGGCCAAGTCGACGCCCGGATCCGAGAGCTGGGCGCTGCAGGACGAGAAGAAGCTCTGCCGGACGTCCTAAAAGTTTTTTTGTCGAGCAAAAAGTGTCGGTGGACGGGCAGGAAGGACGGTTGAGGTCCGCGGGCGGGGCAGGCACGAGTTATCTACAACGCACAAGGTATCCACAACTACTCGTATAGGTACATATAATTATGTGATAGAAAGGAGCAAACACTGGTATACAGTACATGTAAGTGCTTTAGTTCGCTGGATGCCGAACCTTGACTCCTCCGGCTGGTAATGCCATACGGCTCGCGCAATGGGTCTCCTTCCTCTTTTCTTTTCTTTTCCTTCGCCTCGATTTCCCTCGTAATAGCCTTCCTAATTTTAGGTATGGTAGATTGAGGCAGAAACCCTCGTACACCTAACTCTCAGTTTGTTAGTTAGCTTGCTCCTTTCGTTGCTACCTTCGTGATGAAGCCTCCCGAGACGAAGCCGGATTGCGTGGGAAATCCTCGTCCCTCCCCAAGGCTGGAAAGGAAAACCCCAGCAGGCCGAGATCCGGGCAATCCTCGACGAAATTGAAGAGTGACCCATCGCAAAGCCAGGCCAAAGCTAGACGGTTCACGTTGGCGAACAGGGTGAATAAAGAAGAGGTTGACAACAAGCTTGTAGTTCTTCCGAGTGAGCACGTGGGCCGGTGATGGGATGAGAGACAAGGAACAGCGAGGAGATGGAAAGCAAGTGGGCGAAAATACGATCGCAGCGCACGGCGAGAAAACCGCAGACAGGAATAATCCTACGCGAGCGGATTCTCTCCAACCCCCCGAGGTCGACATAAAACGCAATTCGCTTTTGGATTCCATATCCACGTCCAACTTCGAGGTTCTTGTTTGAGACCCATGTCTCCAGCCCAGGACCGTTGTCAATGGCGGACAAGATTCCATCAGCAGGTGGTAATTAGTGTGATACAGCGAGTTTTCCCAGAAATCGGTGCCACGGCGCTCGGTTTTCCCGGTGCATGTCTCGCCAAGCTGCAGACCTGATGCCACTATGACTGCACCGTGACCGCGCTGGACTGCGCTGAGACCGCTGTGACGTCTGGCTAGCGAGCCGGGGCCAGGCCGCTCTGGTCGCTGCCCCGCCCCCGCCGGCCGCCGATCGGAGCTCCTGACTCAACTGGTCCGCAAAAGAATTTCTTCGCCACGCCCATACCCGTGGATGACCGGATCGCGATATAAGAGCCGCAGCGCCTATAGGCTTGCTCCGATCCAGCTTCCGTATTCGTCCAAAAGGCTCATCCTAGGTCCGCAGCCATTGGGCACAAGGCAAAAGAGGTCGAAGTGAAGACCAGATATCCGCAAGCGCTCGCTCACCCACTCACTCGCTCATTCACCACAACCAGTCACTACATCCGCAGCCATGGCGACAGACGAGAAGTCGCCGGAGGAATACCTTCCCCATCAGCGCTACCTCTCGACCCGGGGTGGCGACTATGGCGTACGGCCCTCCCCCCTCCCCCTATCCGAGATCATTCACTTACGCTGCTCCCTTAGCTTTCGTTCGAGACCGTCGTAATGAAGGGGCTCGCTGCCGACGGCGGCCTCTTCCTGCCTGAACATATCCCCCAAGCGTCGAATTGGGTATGTACGAGACTGCTCGCCTGTGTACCTGCACCGGCTGTCGAGCAGATCCGTATCGAGCAGATCTGCCCTCCTCCGTGTGCCAGCGGCTAACCCAACACGCGCCACTGTGCATCAGGAATCGTGGGCGGGCTTGCCGTACACCGCCCTCGCCTTCCGCATCATCAGTTTGTTCGTGTCGCCCCTGGAGATCCCGGAAAAAGACCTCCAGGACATCATCGACCGGAGCTACTCCACCTTCCGGTCTGAGGACGTCACGCCATTGGTGCACCTGAAGGACAACCTGCACCTGCTCGAGCTCTTCCACGGCCCGAGCTACTCCTTCAAGGACTGTACGTTGCCATCCGCACGAGATGAGCCCTACCGGTTACTTTAGACAATGTCAACTGACAATCATTCCCCCCAAAACAGGTGCCCTACAGTTCCTCGGCAACCTGTTCGAGTACTTCCTCGTTCGGCGGAATCAGGGGAAGGAGGGCACCGGTAAGTCAGACCCATACGCCTCCAGGCCGGGGCATGCCGTGGAAAGCTAACAACGCTCCAAGACCGGCATCATCTCACCGTCGTCGGCGCCACAAGCGGTGACGTATGAGAAACCCTTCATCTCACCCCTTCGTCTCTCCTCGTCTTCGGGACATTCATCTTATTAGTGTGTCTACAGACCGGATCGGCCGCCATCTACGGCCTCCGCGGCAAGAAGGATGTGTCTGTGTTTATCCTGCACCCCAAGGGCCGCATCAGCCCCTTCCAGGAGAAGCAGATGACCACGGTGCTGGACGACAACGTGCACAACATCGCCGTGACCGGCACCTTTGATGACTGCCAGGACATCGTCAAGGCGCTGTTCGCCGACCCGGACGCCAACGCCGCCCTGAAGCTGGGCGCCGTCAACTCGATCAACTGGGCGCGCATCCTGGCCCAGATCGTGTACTACTTCCATGCCTACTTCGCCCTCCTGAAGACGGCCGCGCCCGGCACCTTTGCGCTGGGCGACAAGATCCGCGTGGCCGTGCCGACGGGGAACTTCGGCGACATCCTGGCCGGCTACTTCGCGAAGCGCATGGGTCTGCCCATCGAGAAGCTCGTCATCGCCACCAACGAGAACGACATCCTCGACCGCTTCTGGAAGACGGGCAAGTATGAGAAGAATGACGGCAGCCGCCAGCCCGGAGAGAACGGCGAGACCGGCGCGGGGGGAGGGGTCCGTGCGACGCTCAGCCCGGCGATGGACATCCTGGTGTCTAGCAACTTCGAGCGGCTGCTTTACTTCCTCGCGTACGACTTCGCCGCCACGACGGGCATGGACGACGAGTGGAGCAAGAAGCAGGCCGCGCAGGAGGTCAGCGCCTGGCTGGGCGACCTCAAGACCAAGGGCGGCTTCGGCCCCGTGTACCGCGACGTGCTGGAAAACGCGCGCGCCACCTTTGAGAGCGAGCGCGTCACCGATGCCCAGACCCTCGACACCATCCGCCGCTACCGCGCCGCCGACGCCGCCAACGGCAAGGCCAAGGAGGGCTATGTGCTTGACCCGCACTCGGCCGTCGGCGTCACCGCCGCCGAGCGCTCCATCGCCCGCGCCGGCCCGGGCGTCCTGCACGTCTCGCTAGCCACCGCTCACCCGGTCAAGTTCGAGGCCGCCGTCAAGCAGGCCCTGCGGGACGACAGCGCCTTCGACTTCCGTGCTGAGGTGCTGCCGGATGAGTTCGTGGGGCTCGAGCACAAGGAGACCCGCGTGGCCGAGGTCGAGAACTCGTGGGAGACCGTGCGCGAGATCGTCAAGAAGCAGGTGCTGGAAGATCTCAAGGAGTAGGTAGGGAACTTGATTGTGTTCTGTTCTGTGCGATCTTTTCCCTCTTTGCGGGCGATTTTCTTACAGGGGGGCTATTGGAAATAAAGGTACGAGATAAAAGCGCAAGAAAACGGGGTATAGAAAGCAATTCTAGATTTCACTGAGGAGATGATTGCACTCACTGCCGTTGCCACAGTTCTCTATCAACCTACGCCGTAGATATCTACGTCGTAGATGTTCTAAAGCAGCTATACAGAATGGGAGGAGGTTTCGACGCCCTCAAATCACCAGTACATGGGGAAGGGCAGGGTGGGAAAAGGAGTTAACGTCAAGAGCATATCATTCGTTTACCGTGTCCTCGTCTGCCGTGTCCTCGTTTGCGCTATTGCAGCACCGTCTAAAATCCCAGTACCTGATGGCTCTTGGCATCTTCTCCCTCTCCCTCTGCTCTTGGCTACGCCATAAAAGCTACGCTTGAAAGAAAAGGCCTAACGAAACCAAACGCCCCACTCCCACCCCAAGTAACGCCAGCTATGCCCAGATTCAATCCCCTTCGCTATGCCGCCCTTGCCTAATGATGATTGACCATCCCTCTTTCTCCCCTCCAAAATCCAAACCAACGTCGTGCCATACCACGCCATGGAATCAGGCAAAGTCTACTAACTAGTCCCTCCTCCGTTCATCCCAGTCAACCCACCTCCGAATGACATCGTCCACCTCGACGACCCCCTTCCGCGAGGCCTCGACCTCAAACCACTCGCGATGCTCCCTCCCGCAGGCGCCGCACTTCTCGCGGTCGGCCACGCGCAGCCCCGCGCCGGCCAGCTCGATGTGGATCAGCCGCTCGACCTTGTGGCTGTGCGGCATCTTGCGCGGCACGACGCCGCCCGAGTCGCTACCGTTTCTGCTGCCGGAGGGAGAGTTGGAGGAGGAGCTGGAAGGGATGTAGGGGTAGTACCGGATCAGCGACACGTTGTAGCCGCACTGGCGCGTCCACTCGTTTAGGCGACGCTGAACGTTGTTGGCGCGCCCGATCTTGAGCAGGATTTTCTTCTTCTTCCCAACGCCCCCACCGCCGCTGCCGGACCCCGAACCCGAACGCGTTGTAGTCTCCTCAGTGGCAGCGGCAAATGCGGCGAGCACGTCGCTCGTCCGCCGGCGGCCGGTGCCGGGCCGGGTGGAGGCGGAGGGCGGGGCGAGCAGGGACCGCGCGGTCTCGACGGGCGGGGTGGCCGGTTCCGTTTCGGGAGTCAGCCAGAACATGTAGATGTAGCCGGGCTCGTCGAGCTGCGAGACGGGCTTGACGAGCTCCGTCATGAGGAGGGAGGCCGTCTGGGGCGAGGTGCTCGCGGGGATGAGCGAGAGGTACTGCGCCGTCTCGGAGGGCTGGCGCGCTCCGTTGCGGCCCGGGCGGGACGGGGAGGGGAAGGGCGCCGGTTGCGGGGTTTTGGATGGGGACCCCACCGTCGTGGGGGGTTGGAGGGGCCGGGGCTTGGGCCGCGAGGGGACAGGGACCTCGTCGACGGGGACGCTGAAGCAGCAGCACAGGGTGACTTGCTGCCTGGGCTTGGGCCGGGTCATCTTCGCTGCGGCCTTGTCCGACCTCTGTCGCCGCGCCGCCTGTAGCCCTAGCCGGTCCGCGAGGGTGTCGATACTCGAGCGCTCTTCGTGGATCGGGGTGTTCGATGGCCGGTGCGCTGGGCTTGACTGCACCGACATGGCCGCCTGCTCCTTGTGCTGCCAGCAGTACAGGCTCTCGTCGTGGGGGTCATCGACGCGCAGCTTGCGACCGAGCCTCGCCTTCAGGGGCGTAGGGCCGGGGGTAGCTAGGGGACGCCGACAGGGCCGCCCGCCGGAGGTGATGCCTCGACATGTCGATGCCGGATTTTTGGAGTCTGAGCGGGCGATCAGGGACTCGGGCGTGTTGGCGATGAAGGGCATGCCTGCTGGACAGAATAGGACTTCTCAAGTCGAGTGAACGAGAGTTGGGTAGGCTGGGTAGGATCGTGTTAGAGAGTGTGGTTTTTTTTTTTTTTTTCCTTTTTCTTTTTTTTTTCGCAACGAGCGGATCTTCCTCCTCTGGGCTTCTTCATCACGGCGGAGAAGGAAAGAAAAAGGGCAGCAGAACGGCGAGGAAGCCAGCTCCCTCCCTGGCTCCCCGGCATGACTCCGGGGCTGAGGCGCCAGCTCACTCCTCAGGACCCATTGGCTGCGGTGACTCTGTCAGTCCAAATAGGGGAGGTTGGTGTTGCGAACAAGTCGTTGCTGCCTTGCCGCAGGCGGGCAGGTTGGCCGAGCTAATATGGGGCGGAGGCGCTGGTGTGAGGCTGGCGAGGGTGCACCGCCACAGAATGGGCCGTCGCAGGGCACCGCGGGCGCATTTCAGCTGTGGCGGTCACACCTCCTGGCCTCTCACCACTCTCTCTGGCCTCAATCGGTGATACTCCCATCCAGCAACCTGCTTCCATCCAGGGATCCTCCTCCCCAGCTCAAACACACGGCGACGGTTACATCCATCGAGGTTTTGCAAACCCCAAGTCTGAACGGAGCAGATCTCCCGCAGCGGCTGCAGGTCGCGACGGCTTGTCACTGGCACGCCCGCGCCTCAACACGTGTCGTGGCCCGTTCCGCATACCTGGCTCGTCTTAATTCGAGCCCGACCCGTCGCTCGCGTGTCTTTCCCTGGGCGCACCTATTCGTGCCAGCCAGTCTGCCAGCCAGTCACCTAACCAGTCGACCAACCAACTGGCCAGCCGGTTGGCCATACGGAGCACAGCCAGCGGCCCGGACCCTGAGCTGTGTTCGGTTTGCCCCCCCGCCCGCGTGGGAGACGGCCATGCTGTTGTCGCTCTGTCTTAGGTAACCAGGCATGTGTGTTTACGTACACAATGGACCGCCGCGCTATGGCGTGATTCAGCCCTCCGACGACGTTTGGCCGAGGAGAGTGGGGCATTATGGGTTCAGCGAGCTGAAGGGAGACGGCAACCGAGCCTCGAACACGCAGCAGCCCGATCGAAAGAGTCCTCTCCCAGCTACTTTCACGATTACCTCCAACTTCTGGAAGGGACATACATGTGCAACAAAGAATAGCAACAGTCGTTTCTCAAATGGCTCAAATGGCAAATTCGGCATTCCCGAACGCCTGCTAAACGCGGCCAATAACCGTAAGCTCGCAGGTTCACAAACCCTTCGGCCTTCCAGGCCTGACGTCACATGGTTCCGGGTGGGGACGATCAGCCCTTCCCACGCCACAGTGGTTTCCTTCCTCCGCACGCGTCAACTACGTCTTGGCGTCTTCCCAAGCCCGCTAAAACTCTCAAGCTTTGCCAACCTTTGCTTGGCCGCGGCACCTGAGGTGAGCCCCTAAAGCTTAGGGCGTCTTACTAGCTGATCGGGATCGATCCTCCCAGGGCAATGCAATTCGACGCCTTAGTGGCGTCTTCGGCGCCCTCGTCCGTCTTTCTGCGAGGCTGCCGCTGAGAAACAGCCGGCAATTTCAGGAGGGACGCCCCCATCCCCCGAAAATAGAGATCTCAGCTCCTCCCCGCGTTTCTTCAGACATTGCGGGCGCACCTTCCCAGAGACGCCGTTCGACTCAGGCGGAATCGGACTTGAGCCTTATCGTGATCCGACGCGATGATCCCAAAGCCGACGTGCTAGCACGACAGGCACAGGAATGACCTATCCAGTAGGGATCGCATGGAGGCGATTCCCTACAGCTGATAGGTACCTGTACCCCCCGCGCGGTGTGTGTCGGACGTGGAATAGGGTCCGGCATGGTCGACCCCCGAAAGGAACATGCTAATCTGCGGTGAATCCACATCACTACAGCTTGCTTCTACCACATACGGGGGTACCGTCTACCCAATCGAAGACAGCCCTACGTGCATGGCGTATTCCGTACCTTCCTTCCCCCCCCCTCACCCGTGCACTTTTTCATGCAGCTTGTGTACCTGTAGCTACGTCGAGTACCCAGGTACCCGCCTCCGAGGCGCTGGGTCGCCTCTCGCCGTTTTCCTCCCGCATCTTCTCCTACCTCCTCCTGCCAGGTCTTTAATATCCCTCCTCGTCCCTCTTCTACCTAAGGGCAGCTGGAGCCCACACTTACCCGGTTCCCTATTTTGGCTACCAAGTTTTCTCCCCCCTCCGTATATACGTCCGACTTGCATGATATCGGCCGGTATTGTTCGCCTATATATCAATCGGAGCGCAAGCCCCTTCGGCCCTTGCTTGTTTTTTACTTAATTTATATCGTTCGCCTTCTCCAATGCGCGCCATCGCTTAATCGCCCCCCCGGTCCACTAGTCTCACATTCCACCATGGCCTCGCCGGATTTTGCCTCGAAGGACGGTAAGTCCGTCCTAAAGGACGAGTCCGATGACCTCGACAGCGGGCCGGCCGTACCGAGAGGCTACTCGGCCTGGTTCGGCGGCCCCAACGTCAAGATCGGCCCCCGTATCGCCCCCGTGATCGTCGGGCTCCCCAGCGGGGACGACACGGACGAGAGCAGCAGTGCCATCCTCGGCCGGCAGATCGCCGAGGAGGAGGGCCATGCCATCAAGTACCGCACCTGCAGCTGGCAGAAGGTTCGTCCGTTGGCCCCCCGGTCCCTCGACGAACGCTCCACTAACACGTTCGTCCGATGACAGACGGCCGGCCTCGTCTTCTCCGAGTATATCTGCCTGGTAAGAGCTGATCTCGCAACCAAAGTGTCATGACGAAGAGGCTGACTCTTCCCTCTCTAACCTACCCAGGCCATCATGAGCTTCCCGTGGTCCTACAGCGTCCTCGGGCTAGTCCCCGGGTAAGGCGTGTTCTCTGCAGGGCCCCTTTACAGAGACATTACTTGCTCATACCTCATTGTCCTACAGGCTCATCCTGACTGTCGTCCAGGCTGCCCTCGTGCTCTACACGTGAGTCCCTTCCTGCGCGATCGAGAGTTCTAGCGGTAGTGGGGACGTCCATCGACTGACATGGCCACCCTCTTTCCCCAGGTCTCTCGTGCTGTGGGAGTTTTGCCTGCGGCATCCCGAAGTCCGCGATGTCTGCGACATTGGGCAGATGCTGTTCTGGAACAAGAAATGGGCATGGTATTTCACCGCCGTCATGTTCATCCTGAACAACACAGTACGTATTGACACGAGATGACCGCTAACTGCCACCCTCGCGATCGAGGCCTGCTAACGAGACGTGCGGAATTAGTTCATCCAGGTTCGTCACCGCCCAGTAAGGATGCGCGTGAGCAGCCCTGGTACTAACCCGGTTGATGAAGGGTCTGCACGTTCTCGTTGGGGCTAAGTACCTCAACACGATGACCGCAGCCGATAGCGGGGTCCCCTGCTCGACCGTCGTCTTCAGCGTCATAAGCTTCGTCATCTGTTGGTTGTGCTCTCTCCCACGTACCTTCAGCATGCTGTCCACCCTGGGAACTGCTTCCGCGGTTTTCACCTTCATCTCCGTCCTCCTGGCCACCATCTTCGCCGGCGTCCAGGGGCTCCCCGCTGGCTACGACCCTCTGACTCTCGGCGAACCCCTTGTCACCGCAATCCCGGTCAAGGGCACAACCTTCGTCGCTGGTCTTAACGCGTTCCTTAACATCAGCTACACGTTTATCGGCCAGGTATGAGCCTTCTCTCTCTTGTGGGAAGGATTAGCCGGCACATGACCGCTTCTAACGGCCGCCGACGGCGCTAATCTCACTCCCTTCTCTTTGCACAGATCACACTTCCCAGCTTCATTGCTGAAATGCGCGAGCCAAGGTACGTCGTTCGCTACATCCCTCACCTCGCCACAGCGCCGTCCCGAAGACTAACCAGATGCGCCACCACAACAGAGACTTCCCCAAGGCGCTCTGGGCCTGCACGATCGCCGAGATTCTTCTCTTTAGTATCGTCGGCTCGGTCATCTACGCCTACAGCGGGAACCAGTACATCACCGCCCCGGCCTTCGGCTCGCTGCATCCGCTGTACAAGAAGGTCTCTTTCTCCTTCATGATCCCCACCCTGATCTTCCTCGGTGTGCTGTACGCTTCCGTCTCGGCTCGCTTCGTATTCTTCCGCATTTTTAGCAACAACACGCGCCACAAGAATGACCACACCGTTCTCGGCTGGGGCGTCTGGACCCTGATCCTACGTGAGCATCCCTTCTACGTACACAGTCTAATAACGCCATCCATCCGTCACTAACGTCAACATGAAACCCAACAACAGTCGCAACTTGGATTCTTGCCTTCATCATCGCCGAAGTCATCCCCTTCTTCTCCGATCGTACGTCCCAACCCACTCCCCAACCAACTCCCCTGCCACCTCTCGAACTCCCGCGGTAAATGGCACTTTACTAACCGCCAGGGACTCCAGTCCTCTCCCTCATGTCCTCCCTCTTCGACAGCTTCTTCGGCTTCATCTTCTGGGGCGTGGCCTACTTCCGCATGCGCAAGGCCGACGGCGGGCTGGCGCTGCTGAAGGAGCGCAGCCCGGTCGGGTTCCTAATGGCCGCCCTCAACGCCGCCATCATCCTCATCGGCTTCTTCTTCCTGACGGCCGGCACGTACGTCAGCGTGCAGAGCATCGTCGACGCCTTCAACTCGGGCCAGGTCGGTGGTGTCTTTACGTGCGCTAGTAACGGGCTGTAAGTAGGAGCTTGGTAGGGACAGGAGCGGTCCGGTCTCGAGAGCGCGAGATACCCGACGATACCCAGAAGAGGACTGGGGGTTGCATACATCCCTACTATGTACCCACCTCAGGTACACGGTACAGGTACGCAAGAACAGCAAGGGCAGAGGATATCGGATATGAATACATAAGAGGCATCCATTCCACAACGACACTATATCTACCGTGGCATGTATACAGGTACACTACCCAATAGAGATTAGGTTGTATAGAACCCAGCTCCTTCGCTCTGTCACCTAACGTCGTATCAAGTGGGTTGGTTTTAGGTCAGGTTAGGTAATAGGTAATACTGCCGGGTTACCTAAGAGTTGGAGTGCTATATCGGGAAGTGCTTCCTTGCAGAGCCATTACCGACCAGGTAGGTGTAGGTAACTCGAGCAAAATCAGATGTAGGTTGAGTCCGAGTCAGTATGCGTTATCTGATCCTTCTTCCTTCTTGCCGTCTGCTTATCTGTTTAGGAGGCCCTACGTCAACGCTCTGGGTGTGAACACAACACGCTACGCAGGGTAAACGTTGTGTGGGTACCTGAAATATGTAGATATGTACATAACCGACTTGATAATAAGTGATAGGTAATAATAAGCAGGCATTCATTCAGCATTACAAAAGAAATACGCTGGTATTAACCCCCCCTTCCCGGCCTGGCCCATGTCGGTGAGTCCATGGACATAGTACAGTATATATCAGAAAATATCAGAAAGATCATCGTCCACCTCCACCACCGGCCACTACCGTCTCCCAATCAAAGTTCGCCATCGGCTCACTTTCATCTCCCACTTCGACGGCCTCACCATGCGCCACGTCTGAGTTCATGAGGCTGCCATCGTCCATCATCATCTCACTTCCAACCTCCTTTTGAAAGGCCGCATGGTTGCGTATCAGCTGGGCCACTGCAAAGTGCCCGTTCTCCTCGGCCTCCATCATCGCCTTATCGTACCCCGTCTTCCCTGGTATAAAACTCTTGGCGCCCAAATTGAGCAGCAACTGCACCATATCAAGGCGGCCGTTACTTGCCGCGACGTCCAAGGGCGTACCGCGTCGGTACGATCGGTTCGGGGCTAAGTTGATCTGAGCATTGTGTTCCAGAAGGCAGATTGCCACCTCGATGTGGCCCTTTCCCGCAGCCAGGTAAAGAGCGCCTTCCTCAAAGCTCGTAGGGTTGGTGTCGACGCCGTTTTGGAGAAGCCATTTGACCATCTCCAGGTTTCCTTTCTCGCTCGCCAAGACCAGGGCGCTGTGCGTCACGACCGCGCCCCAATCAAGAAGCATCTGCGCTAACTCGAGATCTCCTTTCTTTGCCGCTTCTGCAATGGGAGGATATTCTATACATCCTAGATATCCATTGCTACTGTAATTCACGTCGGCCCCAGCATCGAAAGCCAGCCGCATGAGTCCGTGGCTGGCTCCCAGAACAACCAATCTCGCCAAGACAGGCCCTTCAGGAGGGAACCCTCTTTGCAATAGTAGTTCTAATACTTTGATATCCACACGTCGTAGCCTGGACACTATCGACAAGAGGTTGATAGGATGGCTTCTCGTACTTCTCTCATCGTCATCAAAAGGGAGCCGGTAGGAAGCCAACTCGGGACCTCCGCGGTCAATTAGGCGACGGCATATCATCCTACCAAGTTGGAACCCTGCTGAAGCCACGAGGGTACCACGGAGGAGGAAGAAAAGGCCTCTTGTCTCAGTGAAAGCGGTGCTAGATAGGCGGCGGGCGATGAGTGCCAACATGTGAACTATTGTGTCCCACGTGCGTCGGACTTCGTCGTCTTCGTCGTCTTCTTCGTTTTCGTCGCTGTCAGCCTCCTGTATCATTGTCATTGCCGCCAATTCGAGTGCGTAAATGACACGAACTTGAAAATTGCCCATGTCAACGGGTTCGCTACGGACGCAACAATTCGGGTCGAAATCGTGCTCGAAGATGAGGGATATAGCATCGAGGTTACCATACGCTGCGGCTCTGACTAGCGCCAGAGCGCCGGACCCGGCAATATTTGCTCCGAACGAGATGAGATAGCGCAGTTTATCTGTGCCTTCTTGCTCGATAGCAGCTTCCATAACCCCTTCGTCAATAGCTGCCCCGTAGCTTATCAGAAGGTGGATGATGCGGATCCATCGGTCGTTTAATAGCTCATCTATATGTCGCTTTCTGATGATTTTAGACAGCAGGCGCATACGGCTCGGAAAGCGACCTGTGGTGGTATTAGGGTCGGCACCGGCGGAAAGAATTGCCTCGATAGCGCCAACATGTGCGATAATATCTTCCGTGCTCGGCCTCACGGCCTTTTGCAAGATCCCGTTGAGGAATTCGGCTTTGCGGGAAGAGGGCATGGGGCCAAATCGCGAGTCCAAGTACCCTAGGAGGGTATCTGCACCTTCGTGAGCGGCACGTAGCGCGTCCTTGAGGTAGGTAGTGTCGTCTAAGACTTTCTCAAAACGGACCGAGATGGCACACGTCCGGCCCTTGAGGGTGACGTCAAACGCATGAATGACGTCATGGTCAACCCACTCAACTGTCCAGGACTTCTCATCCACAGCGGTGGCGTGTGCGATGAGGAGCGGGAGTAGGACTTGATAGTCGTCGATCGATATGTTGTCCCCTGCTAAATCGAGTAAGAGGTGACGCAAAAACCTCGCTGAATTGTACCATACGAGGCAAGCAGAGTGGCGGGAAGTGAGAAGCGAACGCGCGGCCCTGAAATAACCGGGGATCGAAAAGGCCGACACATCTATCGTCGCCTTGTGTCTACATGCGTGCCGCAGAAGGTCTTCTACCAAATCCGTAGTCTGCATATATAGCGCCCACTCCAGGGACCTGGAGACGACACCGTAGACCCATTTGCCGCGCGAGAGGTGGGCACGGACGAAAAAGCGGAAAGACGTGCAGTCGTCGGCCCGATAGGCTATCCTGATCACGGCTTCCAAGAATGCTTGGATGATGGGCAAGTCGAGCTTGAGGAGGTCGGCGAGAGCAGCCTCGGGCACTCTGTCGTTGATACGCTGAAGGAGTGTCCGCAATTCCTGCTTATTGCGGGTTTCCAACATATTGTTTGAAAGCTGATAGATCAGCCGGGCTAGAAATTCGAGGTTGCTCTCTTCCGAAAATGGCGATGCCGAGACCATAGAGGTAGATGCTTCTGAAGGAGAGGCGTCGTCAAAAATAGACCTGGACACCAAGTCGCTCAAGGAGAAGCGGATCTCGATGCCGCCGTCGCTCAAGGTATGCAGCTGATAGCCACCGTTCCGCGGCGTGACCTGGTACAGAGTGCGGTCGCCCAAAAAGTAGGCCTGGAGATGGTTCGTGGGTCCCCTTTCCATGGCGTGGATAGGGGTTCCTTGACGTCGCACTACCGAGGGAAGAAAGAGTTAGAACGAGCTATGGATGAAGCCCATAGCCCTAGGCTATCCGATTTATACATCCCGACTTTCCAAAAACTAAGTGCTCACCAATCTGTTCAGAGACCCATTGCTCGAACTGGCGCCAGGGGATTGGATACCAATCCAGGAACATCCTTAGACCCTGATTCGACCTTATGAAGTCCTCGAGTTGAGAGACTTGGCCTAAGGCGTGCGTTAGTCTTGTCCAAATAGGAAAGACACGGTAAAAAGGGATGGAAAGGCTCACCCCCCGACACGGGATACTCGGGCAGTCCGTTGACAAGAGGAAGAGTGCCCACACGAAGCCCGGGCGATGGAGTGCGTACGCAAACGCCTTTGGGCAGCCTCTCAAGGGGCGCTGTGTAGGCCGTCAGAAACTACCTAGGTACCAAGACGAACATGGAGGCGAGACCAGGGACGGCTCTTGTAAAAATCTTTATAAGGCAGAAATACGTACCCGAACGCGACAGGATGCGGGCCTTTTCTGGGTCACGATTGATCTCCTTCCGAAGCTTACGCTGCGGGACTTCGACACCATTGATGTACACAACCGTTGGCCGATCGCCCCGAGATTGGACGTATTTCCCGACAAGGCCCCACTGGCCCTGCTTGAGTTTCTTCTTGAGCCCAAGGGCGGCCAGCTTGTTCTGGAAAGTTTTCAAGCTGAGCAAATAGATACATGATCAGCGAACGTCCAGCCTGAATGTTCTTATATAAAGGCGCCCAGAAGCGAGACTTACTTCATCTTCCTAAGTCCGTGTTCGGTTTCCATGTACCTCTGGATGTCGGCAGCCTTCTTCTTCTTTTCCTCATACAGATGTCTGATCAATTCACGGTGGTCCTCAAAGTACTTGTCCACCTTCGCGCTTTTAGCACCGGGGCGATACGCCTCGATACTAGTAGCCGACTGAATAGACTGCATGGTGGCGGCGAGTAGATATGGCAGAGGAGGATCGCACCAGGCGCTGTTGAACCGAGCAGTTGGGCAGGTAGAGGCGAGGGTTGTGATGAAGTGTGTCTGACTGGAAGGAGTTGGATAGGTAGTAGTAGGTATAGGCAGCTATAAGATGTAATCAATGGTGGAAGGTGCAGTTGAGCTGGGAGACGTCCAGGAAATGAGAATGGAGAATGACCTAGGAGTGTTAGGAGCGCAGCGGTTTGTTATACCCTTCTGCTGGTTAGGCACCTCTCGGGCAGGGTCGTCCACGCCTCCTACAGAACCGGGGGTGTCTAAAGTACGTAACCAGGGCGGGCCAGTGCCGCAGACTGGCCAACGAGCCAAAATCTCTCGCCAATCAATCTAGAGTCCAGCCCATACCCGCCGCATGAGGCTGAGAGGAGCAAAGTCCAAAACCTTTTCGAGCCACCATTGGCCACATCCACGCCCAAAAACTCTTCGTGGCATTATTGGCCACGTCCAAAGCCTCGACGGGCCGCCATTGGCCAAGTCCAAAACCTCTTGGGGGCATCACGGGCCATGTTCAAAACCTTGACAGGCCTTCGTTGGCTACGTCCAAAACCTCTACGGACCTCCATTGGCAGGGACCGCAGGACGTTGTTTGGTCGCCTGCGCCACGAGACAGCTAGCACTGCCTACCCGGCGTGTTAAATGTCGAGATATGAATACTGCTACTACCGCCGCAGAATCCGATAATGATTTAAGTGCACCTATGCTGCCACAGGTTGGTAGGCGGATGGCAGGCATGCTTGATTCTTACCCGTTACGGACAGCTCTTCTTCCAGCTCTTCTTTCGTCGCCGACAACCAACGGTCTTCCGCGCCCTCCTTAGCAGCCAGCCCCCAGGCGATGCCGCTCAGTGCCGAGGCCATCATTGGCCTGGTGGCGGTGTGCCTCATGTGCCTTCCAGCGGCTTGGTACGTGCTGAAGCACGCGCATCGACGCTACAAATCTAGAGCTCAGTACCACCAAAATGGTTAGAAACTACTCTCTACCTACCCACCCGCCAGATGAGACTTACACATACGAGACATGCGGTGACTAACCTGTGGATAGGTGCCCATAACCTTCTGCCCCTTGCGAGCGATGAAGCCCTCGTCGGCATCCCGACTGCTGGGGGGATCGACGGTCTGGGCATCCTGTATATGCTGGTAATATGCGACAATCCCCAATTCGTACAGCGAGGTAGTACGGTGCTGACACGACACTTGACACCTCTAGTACCAGATTCAGAACGGCAGACGGGTCGCGCGTCACGCTACGCACATCCAGTCCTGGACGATGGGAGAGGGCCAGGGCATCCCTCTCCACGCGTTCGGCGCCCCTGCAGCCCACTGAGGCCCTGCAGCCCACTGAGGCCCTGCAGCCCACTGAGGCCCTACAGCCCACTAAGGCCGTCGCGACCATGAACCCATTCCACGCTGTGTCTAGCAACGTCGCTCACTCAGGTAGGGGCGATAGATGGGGAGGTGGGGAGGTTCCATTGTTGGCATCTAGAACCTCGGCGAATTTGGCACATGCGCTTGGTGTTCATTTAGTGGCCCGGGGGCCTTCGGCGGGTGGGCGGCACGGCGGGCTGCTCTGTCCCGCCGTAATTTTGGCGCCGAAAATAGCGGGATGGTGTTTTCTATTTCTTGGGATTGAAATCATCCCGAATGAGGCTCTCCATTTCTTGTATTCAGCACCTACCTGTACTGCATACCTAGGTACCTACCTATTAACTCCATAGATCAATCTCCTCCTGGGCCGACGAGAATAAGGGCAATTCAACACGGGGCAGCTTTCGGGGGAATCTATCAGAAAGGAGCATCGTAAGCGCGGATTACCTGAGTTGTTGTCGCAGCAGCCCGGCGGCCCCACGAGCGGGTTCCCAGGCACGCCAGGTACCCTGGGCCGTAATTACGCAACGAGCCGTGCGCTCCACCAAACTATAATCCCAGACCCCTCCTAAGACTGAGGAACCATGAACCCTCGAAAGAAGTCCTCGACCGCATCGACGTGGTCGAGCGACGACACCGTGGCGATATCTACCAAACGGAAAGGTCAGCTTTTACCTACCCTCTATGCATTAAATGCCGCAGAGAAGTGACATCGGACAAGAGAGAAAGACGGGAAATTACGCACACTGATCGGGCCGGACGACCGCCAACAGGCCGGCGCGCGGATCAACGCCGTACGAGCGGTACGCGTGGCCGTGCCCCGAGTTGTAGCTCTCGTCGTCGACGAACACTCTGTGCAGGTCTGCAAGGCCGTCGCTGTCAGCGCTCCTCTCCCTATCGGAAGCCCAAGCATCTTAAAGGGTCAGAGAATAAGAGAAAGAGGGAGCGCGCACTTCGAATCTTCCACTTCCCGGTCGCGGGCCAGAAGAAGTCGGGAATGTGCTCCTGCGCGACATGCACCCGCTTGGAGATGATCACGAGGAGCGCCTCGATAGCGCTGTCCGGGTCCGCATCTGCAGGCGTGAACGTGCGCACCACGGCGGTGAGTTTGGCAGCGGCCTGTTTTTCTGTCAGTCACCGCATCTCTTCTCCTCTCGTGGAGAAAGGGGGCCGGTTGCCCCACCTACCTTGTTCAACCGCGCCGCCGCTGCGGGATCGAGGATGTCACCGGCGAAGACGACGAGCCGCCAACGCCCATCGGAGGGCAGGGCGCGGACGAGCTGCATGGCCTTGGCGTCGCTGAATCGGACGACCTGCGCGGTGGGGAAGCGCATGCCCACAACGAGTCCGCGAGCGGGCGGCGACGACGAGGGCGAGGAAGACGAGGACGAAGATGATGGCGACTGCGACGAGGAGGACACACCGTCGCCGCCCCGGCGAGGCTCCACGATCAGCGAGGCAGCGTAGCGCGTGGCCAGCCCGGCGGTGTACTGGCCGGCGCGCACGAACTGCTGGTGGAAATACGCGGGCGAGATGCCGTTCTCGCGGCGGTGGCGGCTAGAGAAGAGGCGGGTGAAGTGCAGGTCGAACTCGATCAGGTCCGCCGCCGTGACCTCGCGCTCGGCCACGTAGGTCTCCAGGAGGGCGCGGTCGGCACGGCCGGTCAGCACGGCGCCCAGCTTCCAACCGATGTTGTACCCGTCCTGCAGGCTGACGTTCATGCCCTGCCCGGCCTTGGGCGAGTGCGTGTGGCACGCGTCGCCGGTGAGGAAGATGCGGTACGGGCCCGCGTGGAACCGCTCGGCGAGCCGCTGCCCGATCGAGTAGGCCGACCACCACGCCACCGGATTGTCCCCCTCGCCCCCGCCGTCCCGCTCCGGCTTGGCGGGCTTGGCGGGCTCGGCCGGCCCGAGGGAAAAGGGCGCGAGGATCTGCCGCGCGCGCTCCTGCAGGCCGGCGAGAGTGACGCTAGCAGCGGGTGTGCCGGCGGGCTGCTCGATGTAGAAGCGGCAGAGGGCGTCACCCTCGCGCGGCACGATGAGCAGGCTGCCCGAGGTGGCGTGCACGACCGCCTTCTTGCGGATGTCCGGGAAGTCCGTGCGCGGGTACATGTCCAGCACGCCCCAGACCGCATCGCTGCTGTCGCCCACCATGCGGATCCCCAGCGACTTGCGCACCGCGCTGTGCGCCCCGTCGCAGCCCTGCCAGTCTCGAAACGACACGCGTGAGCCCCTAGATGGTCTCTCCTCGTAGGCTAAGAGGGTCGGGGGTAAGTCAACTCACAAGCACATACTTCGCTCTGTACTCCCTCTCCGCGCCGTCCCTCCCGACAGCCGTCACGACAGCCGGGTAGGCATCCCCGCTGTCGCTATCCACCCGCACGCTCTTGACCTCGCACCCGTACTCGACCAGGTCGGCCTCAGGAGGGCCACCGCCCCCCCGCGCGCGCACGAGGCGCTCGATCTCCTCCAGCATGATGCCGTTCACGCGCGCCTGGTTGAGGATGACGTGCGGCAGGTGGCTCAGCCCGGCCATGGTATCGGCCGCGAAGTGCGTCCTGCGGATCCCGGGCTGCTCCTTGCTTCCTTCTCCTTCCTCTCCCTCTTCGGGAGCCGCCCAAAAGGCGACCTCGAGTACGTGGTACGCTTCGCGCAGCACGATGTCCGCCAGGCCGAAGCTCTCGAAGATCTCGACGGTGCGGCACTGCACGCCATCGGCCTGGCCCACGCGCAAGGGTCCGGCCCGCCGCTCGAGGATGCGGAAAGGCACGCCGTACCGCGCCAGCCACAAGGCGGCGCAGAGCCCCGCCGATCCGGAGCCCGCAATCAGGACGTCGGTCGTCAACTCTTCCTGGGACGCTTCTTGGGCCTTAGAGGCAGCCATGGTGGGTGCTGGATCCGACAGTCAGCTTCTTCCAAGCAGGAGGGGGGAGGTTGAGATGAGTACCCATAGTATCTTCTTGTTGAAGAGTGGGGGGGGGTTCGAAGAATTCGTCAAGATAAGTGCAATCTCATCGCCAACATCGACCACTGACCCCGAGGAATTGGAAGTTGCCTGTAGGTATGCAGAGGAGCCTATATAGATACAGGTAGTCGGCAGCCGGGTCCAGAACTCTCCAGGTAAGTCGCTTCCGTCACACAAATCCACACCTACATACGTAGGTATCCCCCCTCCGGAACCTCTATAGTATCTATCTACCGAGCACTTTGTAGATCTAGGTATGTAGCTGCGACAAAAAGACAGTCTGCAAAGAAGCTGGTGACAGCACAGGTGGTCGACAATGGAATCCTCTCCATCCTGCAGTCACCTGTTCCCGGTGGCGGGATAAGCTGCCGGCGGTTCAGGCCGCGGATGTGGGCCGATTTGACGCCAGCGTCCTTCCCCCGCGCCCGCCCTGCTCCAACCGGCAATCCCGAGGTGGTCTGTCGGCGTCGCAAGTCGGCAGTTTTAGGTTTTGGGGCTCGAACGGTCCACGGATCGTCGGGCCATTTCACGTGCAACCACTTCGAATCGAGAAACCTACCTGTGCAACTTCAGCGTAGGAAGGCAACAACGGAAAATTAATTCGAGCAGTCTGGCAGCTCCCGTCGATCAGGCAGCTCTCGTCATTCACAATGAGCGGAAGAACAGAAAAAAAGTCAGGTAAGTAAGAAGGTGGTAGATAAGAGATCGTCAAGATTCATTCGTGCTAGGTACTGTACTAATATAAGCCACCTAGGTAAAGTCGTAAAATGTGATATATAAGTCGTTCATAAGTCGTCGTAAAGGTCGTCATGATCCAGCCATTGCCTTTCAAGAGACAGCTGGCTGGCCCCCGCATGCTATGCAGGTCAGGTACATAAATCGTCGTAATTCGTTTCATGGTATCATTCATCGGTTTCTCCCTCACTCTTTCTTTTTTTTTTCTCTCTTTTACCCCCCCGCAGAATCCGAAACACTCCTAGACAAGCATGGAAAAAACCAACCAACATCACGCCAGTTCCCCGATCCAGACCGTCCGTCCCAGGGACCGCAACACAAAAGAAGCACGCGGTTTGGAGACGGGCGGGCGGAAACACGAAGGGACACGAGGGGGAGACAGGCACAGAGACAGTTCAGTCCTTCCCGACCACGGCGCCGATGGCCAGAGTCTCGATGCGGCCGGCGTACAGCCTCATGACGTGGCATACCGGGTCGCCCCAGATGACGGTGCGCAGCTGCTCGTCCGTGGCGACCTGCGCCACCACCCCTTCGTTCAGCCGCTCCTCGACCGTCTTCCTGCCCCGCAGGCGCGCCTTGAGGTCGCCCGAGCGCAGCACCACGATGCGCCCCGCATTGCTCAGCGTGCACGGCGGCACCCGCCACACGGGCTTTTGCGGTCTGCCGCTGCTGCTGCTGCTGCTGCTGCTGCCGCTGCCGCTGCCGTAGCTACTGCTCATCCCACCGCCGCCGGTGCCGCCGACCGACGCGGACCTGGATGCCGATGGCGGCGATTTGCTACTCGACTTTGTCGAGGAGGATTTGGTCGAGGATAGGGAGCTCTTGGTCTTCAGGTCCCTCCTCGTGCTCCTGCTGCCACTGCCACCGCTGCCACTACCGCTTCCGCTGCCTGCTGATGCAGCGGCCTGTGGGCCGGCCGACGCGGGTGACGGCGAAGTCCCCCGTCTGTCGTGAGAGGATAACGCTGACGAGGATAGCGTCGAGGAGGACGACGTCGGCGCCGGGGAGGCGTATAGTTCCAGCAGGCTCTTGACGTAGGCTCTGTCCGCGCGCGCGACCGGATCGCCCTCGTTGATGAAGCTCAGGAACAAGCTCTTCTTCAGCTCCTTGCGGTCGGGCGTGACCAGCGGCAGCAGCGAGACGGGCGGCGTGCCGAAGGTGATGCAGTGGATGCGGCGGAAGCAGCCCGTCAGCGTGTTGAGCTCCGAGGCCGCCTCGCGGGAGGTGGACAGCATGTGCGAGTACAGCAGCGAGGCAACGGCGCCCCCGGCCGAGTGGCCCGTGATGAGCAGCGAGTACGACGCGCGTCCCGGGTTTTCCTTGATCAGCTGTCGCAGCCGGGCGGCGACCGGGCGTATCATGTTCTGGGCCACGGAGAGGAAGCCCGCGTGGCACAGGTTGCCCGGGTCATCCTATATTGCATCAGGTCAGCCGCGTCCGTCGTCACGGCGATCGTCAAAAGCGATCGTCAAAAGCGACAACGTACGAGAAAGCCCTCGGGCGAGGTGGGCGCCATGTTCAGGTTGACGGTCCAGTCCATGAACGAGGCGGTGCCGCGAACGGCAAACACGATGATGTTGGCGTTATCCACGGGCACCGACTTGATGACCATGGCCTTGGACCCTGCGCGCCAATCGGCTTCCACGTGGGCATCGCGCTCGGCACCGCGCGGCCGCTCGTACACGCGCTCCGAGTACTTCGCCGCCAGGTGCAGGAGCCGGTAGGTGGCGATGTATCTACCACATGAAAAATCAGCGTCAATTGCTCTTGGCGGAGCGGAGACGCAGGCGCTTTTAGGGGCGAGGGGGAGTGCTTACAGCCTCAGAGGCGGTAGGTTCAGCGGCAGCCTGGAATTGGCGTACAGATCCACCTTGGCGAAGTAGTTCCCCGACGAGACGGTCGGGGGCGGCGCAGAGGGCGCGCTCTGGCTCCTGGACCGATGCCTCGGCTGGTGGTGATGGTGGCTCCTTCTCGGCTTCGAGGCCAGCCGGGCCGCCGCTGCGTCTTGCGCGGCCGAAGTTGGGGCTGAGGTCGAAACGAGCTCCAGCGACTGTGACTGTGCCTGTGCCGGCGCTTCTGCTGCCTCCGGTCCGGTCGCAGCGGGTGCTGGCGCCGTCGCCAACACGGCTGGCGACGATTCGCTGTAGGCGGGTGGCGGCGACAGAGGGGGGTAGGTGAACAAGTCGCCCTCGTTGCCGACGTAGTGGTTCTGGTCGATCAGCGTGAGCACGCTGTCAAACCGCTTGGACAGCTGGTCGTATAGAGTCGTGCCTTGACTGACGAGCGGGGAGCTGGGGACGTTGAAGGCCGGGAGGCTATTATCGTCAAAGAGGTGGGGGATATCCATCGGCAAGATGTCGGTGGCGAGGTTGAGCACCGATCCCAGCTTCACCTTGGACGGGGAAGCTTCGGGACTGCTCTCCTGCCCGGAGCGAGGCGGCGCGGGCAGGGCAAGAGGCGGTGCTATGTAGTAGTGCTGGTTCACCACAATGGGTGGTTGCGGCGGATACTGCGCCTGGTACTGGGGAGGAGACCCGGGGGTCCAGCCCGGCGGGGGAGGAAGATAGCCTGCGGGCTGGAAGGTCCCGAGCCCGAACGGGCCGGCCGAGTACGGGCCGGCCGAGTGGAGGTGCTGGGCGTCATGGTGCCAAGGGGGAGGGGCGTTCGCGTCGGCAGGAGGCTGAGAGGGTGCAGGACAGGGAGAGACCGGCGTAGGGGCGCTGGCTGGCCGCTGTGGGTGTGCATGGCGATGAGGAGGGGAGGGGGGGTGAGGTTTTTTGACCTTCTTGGAACGGTCGAAGAAGCCCATTGCGGCTCACGATAGATATGTAGGCGGGAGAGAGAAGATGGAAGAGAGAAGACTCGAAGCTGGGATCAAATGCATGCGGTAAGGGAAGGGCCACGGCCCGGTTCCGACAGGTCTGGGAATGGTCAGCCGTCAATGGAGGATGCGCGGAGCCTTGCCGGCAGCTTCCAGATAGGACGACATCAGCAGCTGCAGCGAGCAGGCAATTTTGCAGGCAGGAAGGAGACTTTGAGAGGGGGGGAGGGCCAGTTCGTGCAGCGTCAGGAGGGAAATTAGCAGAGGAAGAACAAGGGTCGCGAGGGGAAGAAAGAGAGAAAGAGAGAGAAAAAGAAAAAGAGGGAAAGGGTCGAGACGGGCACAGATAAACCAGGCCGGGAGCACGTCGACTGACTGGAGGACGGGCAGGCGCGGCCGCTGGCGACGGGAGTGCCTTGCCGTCGATTTTGGCCGCGGTGCTCTGGACGAACCCCTGCTGCAGCTCCTGATTGGCCGGCTGACGGCCACTTACAGCAGGCTCCGCCACCCCAGCGGGGGACCGGCGGGTGCAGCAGGCGCCCGGGGTCCTCTGCAGCACGGGGCCTGGCGGGCTGCCCAGAAACGGTTGGCGGACTGTAGCCACGGAGGGAGACAGAGGGAGGACCAGAGAGCCAGCCAGGCAGATCTGCAGTCCTTCTGCACCTCGAGGCCGAATGAATATCATCGGGACTGTCGGCCGTCTCCACCCGGCGGGAGACCCTGGCGGCCCTGAGTGGCCGGAAGGGCTCGCTGGGGTGCCGCCTCGCCCAAGTGACTCTTTCCTCTGCGGACTAGCACGGACTAGTCAGGGCCGCAGCCACTCGTGGCGGTTGCTGCACATGCACGATGCTGATAGCCGCCAGTCAGAGCGGTGCGGGGTTGGTTCGTCGCTCGCGGTGGGAAAAGGGTAGGAAAAGGGAGGAACAGAAAGGCGACCTGACTCGACCCTGGACGGCGGCCGGTGGGACCTACCCGACGGCCTCTGACGACCTCTCGCGGAGCGGGGAGTGGACCGCAGGCCGCAGGTTGCCGTGTCGACGCATCCTATCGCACGAGCCGTGGGGACGTGGTCTAGGGGGGTAGAGAAACACGCCAGGCACGTCATGTCGGGCATTGCTGTCGGGCAAGTCGGGTTGGGCTTCACTGCCTCGTCGCTACAAATCAGAGCTGCCGACGCTCGTCCGGGCGTGGGAGTCACTCCGGAGCCGGCGAGCGAGGCCGTAGTTGTCGACGAGTACGACGCTAATGTCGTTTCGAAACACGTCCTGCCTGGGTCCTGCCTGGGTCCTGCCTGGGTCCTTCCTTACCTCGATCAAATCACGGCCGTCCGGAGTCAATAGCTTCGTGGATGACTGCAAAAACGGGGCTGACGGGCTCCATCATGCTCCGATTCGCAGCCAGCGGGGCCACTACAGATCCCGTTGAGTAACGGTATCAGATGCTTTCTGCGCTTCCCGAGTGTTCTGGCTGTCCTGGGCTTCCCGGACTCCCTGGGCTTCGCCGTTGGCTCCCGAGGCTTCCCGCTCCCCTAACGGAAAGCCGCAGCGCCGGCTCCCCAGCCGAGCCGTCCCCAGGCCGCCGCTCGAACGAGAGAGACTGGATCCACGGATGCCCCCCAGGCCCAGTCAGCAGCTCCCCGGGCATCAGAGCCACAGGCAGGACGCGAGTACAAGAAGCTTGCGATCGCGCTGCCCGCTTGCGATCTGGGAATCAGCCCAGCTCGCCGCTCATTAGCCACTTCTCCGGCACACCTCGCAACTCTTCGGGAGATTAGTGTTTGGTGGGTGTGGAAGAGCGGAAGACGCGTTACACCGCCCTGGCATGGACGCAGTCACTCCAGGGCTGCCCGGGGCAGGGGGGGGAGGGCATGTGAACCATGTGAACAAGAAGCGTGGGGTGGCACGTTGGCGGCCAGGTTCGGGTCCAGAAAAAGGTCGAGAAAGAAGGTTCAGAAAGGGACCAGCGCAGGTCAAGTGCGTCTTCCCATCGGCAGGGCTGCTGCTGGCGCCGCACGGTCGCCGGAGCGAGGGGCAGCACCAGCCAGCAAATGCCAGCCGTTGGTCCCTGCGCGGGGGTCCCCACCAGCCGCTGCCAGGCACCAACAGGAACAGCGCACCAGCGGCAGCCATCAGCAGGGCTGCCTGACGCTAGCGCTTGGGTTAGGTACCTACAGATACCTGGGGCTACCTGTATTCCGTGTCTGCTGGCCCGTCCGCCAGCTGTCCCCCTCCGTACTTCACCCGCCCCGTAGCGGATGCGACTTCGTACCTCCAGCACTCCCATCCGATGCGCTAGCCCCGTCTCGGCTGGTCTGTCCACCCACCCCCAGACCTTCCACCTGGCACCCCCAGACCTCGGCCGTACCATTCTGCCGCGAGAATCTCTAACACGCCTCTTTCATGCGAGCGAACAAAACGAAGCAGAGAGCTGGATGACATGACGCGCCCAACCCTCTAACCTTCTTCAGCACCATCGAGATGACTGCGAAGACACCATGGACTTCGTGAGTGGCCCATTCTCCGGTCCAGCCTCCAGCCCAGCCCACGGAGGGTCTACTGCCCAACCGCCGTTCGCAGAGTTGCCTGTGCTGACCCCATCATGCGTGTGCTCGAGCAGTGGTCGCGACTTCTGAGCCACACCCCCTTGTCGACAGGGACCTACAGGAAGGATGCCGCCAAGGACCCCATCCGGCGTCGTCACCGCTTCGAGAAGGAGTATTCCAAGCTGCTGGTGAGTCAATCATCTGCCCCTTGGCCCTACACCCGTCGCCCTGCGCTGGCCGCCCTAGCCGTGACGCGGCCTAGCCTCGAGGCGGTCTGCGCCGGGGCGTCCCTGCTCGGCGCAGCGGCGAGGCGAACTGCGCTGACACTCTCCCGCAGCAAACATGGCGGAAGACGGCCAACGTGGCCCACGACGAGGAGGCGGCGGAGACCATAGAGATCTGCATCGAGGAGCTGACCAATATCCTCGCCGACGAGTCGCGCCGGCCGCTCCCGCACTCGTGCATCAGCTACGCCGCCGAGAACCGGATCTACGTGCCGATTGCTAAGATCGCTGCCATATCGTACAACGAGTGGATCATCAAGGAGACCGTCTTCTTCTTCGGCACCCTCATCGACAGCGAAGAGGAGGCCCTGGTCGAGAACGACGCCTTCGCGGCGAGCTTGACGAACCTCCTGGCGCGCATCACGGACGGCGCCAACAGCCTCCGGCTCGACCCGGAGACGGAGACGAGGGCCGTCGAGGTCGCGTTCAACATCACGACCAAGATCCGGCTCGAGCCCGAGATCCTCGGTGCCTGGTTCAAGACCCAGCCGCAACCGCAGCAGCAGCCGCAGCCGCAGAATGGCGCGACGGCTGGTGCCGCTGAGAAGGGGAGGGAAAGAGAGAAGGAGAGCGACAGCCACGAGAAGTTCGCCGGCAAGACGCAGAAGCAAGATTTCCCCTTATTCTACGTCCTGATGGACTACATCCACTCGGAGGGCAAGATCGGGGACTTCGCGAGGACGGGCCTCCTCTACATCATCGAGTCGGCCTCGAGCTCGGTCGAGCTGGAACAGTGGATCGTCGAGAGCGACCTCAGCACGCTGATGGCCACGGGGCTCAACGCCCTGTACAGCCAGCTCAGCCGGAAGCTCGTGATCGACCACCCCCCCAACGACCTGCCGCCCGTCTTGGCCCTCTCCGACTACGAGCATCCCCGATCCACCTATGAGATTGTCAGCTCGTGTGCCCCCGAATTCCAGGTCCAGCTGGAGACCTTCCTCTCGCACCTGCTCTTCTGGCAGGATGTCTTGAACCACTGTAGATCCGTGGAGATCAAGTCGACCCTCCTCGAGCACTTCCAGGTCATCTTCCTCAAACAGCTCCTGTGCGTGTTTCCCCTATCCGCCCTGGGACGCCCGCCTCTTCTCTTGGGAGTTGCTGCTGACCTTTAGGGTGGACACCTTCAGATATCCCTCGCTATTGGAGTCCTCGGATATCGACGGGGGCTCGTCCGTCGCCGTCTTGACGTACCTCCGCCGCATCCTAGAGTCACTCGACCACCCCGACATGATCAACCTCATCCTCCACTACCTCTTGAATCTTCCCGACATCGTGAGCTCCGCGCCGTCGGGCTCGCGCACCGCCGTCAGTGCGGCCAGGAAGCGGAAGTCCATGGACCTCGCGACGATGATGGCGGCCAAGGACGAGATCACGGCGAGCCCGCTGCTCTTCAACCTGGTCGACCTGATCCTGGCCTGTCTCGGCTCCCACAGCCAGCAGACCATCTATGTGACGCTGCAGCTCGTGTCGGCGATCCTCAAGCGCCACCACCGCTACGCCGTCATCACTCTCCTGCGCACCGAGAGCACGCCGGCGGGGAACAGCACGCACAGGACCGTAGGCGCCCACCAGCAAGAGGTCGACTTCTTCATGACGCTCGCCGGCACGGTCGGGGGCCAGGACAACTTCGACGAGTTGTACGACGGCATCCTCAAGGACACGGTGATCCGGCTGGAAGGACATCCGTGCTCGTTGAGGCTCGTCGCTCCGAAGGTGTCTACGAACAACCACAAGCTGCCCGCTATCCCAGACACCCTGCCGGGCGCTCCTCGCGACGTCCCGCTACACACTATCCGGCCCGACGACCCCGTGCTCAACATCATCCTCGATCGCCTGGAGACATTCTTCACCAACCCAGTAGACACGAACCTGTGTGCGACGGACGCCATCCTGGACCTCGCCGTGTGCGGCTACGTAAGCATAGAGGGGTGGCTCATCCGGCACCCTGACAAATACGTCTACGACGAGGATGACGACGACGAGCAGCCGGCCTCTCCGGGCGCCGGTGGTGGCCCATCGGGAGCCTTGGCGGCCCTGGCGGATCCCGACTCCCCCTCGTATGCTGAGTTTCGGGCGGTACAGTCCATGAAGAAATGCCGCAGGAGACCGAGGTGGAGTGCCTCGAGTCTCCCTCGCCTGGTGAGAGTGCTGCAGCGACTGTCGGACCAGGTCATTTTCTACCGTCAGTCGATACCGCGTTTCGACGATCTCTTGCAGCTCCGGCGCGAGGCATTCCAGACGGCGGACGGGGCGGCAAGGTCGGGGCCGATGGCGCCGTCTGGGCACCCCGCAGGCCCCTCTCGGCAGAAGAGCGGCCCGAGCAACCGGGCGCCCACGCCGGGCATAGACCACCGGTCGAGCATAGACGACGGCCGGGGCGACTCGCCGGCGCGGCCGTCGGCTCTCGAAGGCTTGGCCCAGCGGATCTTGTCTGAGCTGGGCAGCACGGCGAGCCGGTCGTCAAGCCCGCGGGGCCGGAAGGAAGGGTCCGGCGCGGGATCTATCCTGTCGGGGGGGTACGGCTTCGCGACACCGACATCGTCCAGGCCCATCCCCGCGGCACCCAGGGAGTTCCCCATGAATTACGAATCGCCGTCGAAGAGCGGCTTGGCGAGGTCGTATTCGCCGGGCAGCCACCACTCGACATCGTGGGACGGGCGGGAGTCGTTGGCTGACCAGACCATCCTCGCACAGCGCGTGGGGATCCCGTCGCTGAGGAGAGTCGAGCCCATCCCGCTCTCGTTTGAAAAGGTGTCGAAAAAGGCGAAGCCCGACGAAACAGGGGGTAGTGGGGGTGCCGGCGACACCGGCGACAGCGGTGCTCCCGCGACGCCCAAGGCCAAGACTAGCCAGTCGGGGGGCGAGCGAGAAGCCAGGGGCAAAGATGGAAACGAAGAGGCGGCAGCTACTCCTACGTCTACTGCCGCTTCTACGCCTGCTGCCACTCCTACGTCTACTGCTACTCCTACGCCGACTGCCACTCCTCCTCCAGGCACAGCCACCGCCACCGCCACCGGTGCGGAGGAGGGCCCCGCAGCCAGAAGCAATGCGTCGTCGCTCCTGTCGGACAACGGCGACGAGGAGAGGGCGAGTACGCCGTCGGAGGCGAAGACGGTGTCGGTGTCGCACGTGCTCACCAACACGATCATCCTGCAGTCCTTCCTCTTCGAACTAGCGGCGCTGCTGCAGGCAAGAGCTGGCCTCTTCGACGAAGTGCGATTTACTTAACCTGACGGACTTGGTCATTCGTTCATTCATATACCCCCATCGACATTGTCATCACTACACCACATAGCCATTTACAGTAAGAGGGAGGAAGGACGGCTACAGCCGTAAAAATTCGCTAGATCCCCGGGTTTCCTTTGTTGTATGCACCTCTACAATTTTACCATTCTGCTGTATTCCGGCGGTGAATGGGCAGCCGCCTTGTATAGGTGGTCGAGCACACGCACGTCGCTACCAATCCAAGTACCTATGTAGTCCCGTCCGGTCCCTCGCATCTCGTGTCTAATGGGCCATCCAGAGGGGTCATTGATGAGCACATGTGTAAGCAGGTACAGACCAGATCCTTGCTAGGATCTCCTACGCCCAGGGGGAGGGACGATAGACCCGACGGAAAATAGAGATTAGGCCGGTGGGCCGGTGAGCTGGTGGGCACGCAGGGCTGTATAGTATCATGTACGAGTATTGCACAGTAAGCTCATCTCGTACCGGGCAGGGACAGAAATGCAAATACTCATTCACGTCAGAAAAAATGAAACCGTCGAGTGGACAGCTCGTGGGATATGCCCGGTCCCAGGACAGGGCGACTTGGACGCGCGTGCGACGCTGCAGCTACCGTAAGCGAGCCAGCGGCGAAAGTGGAGGTGGAGGTGGAGGCGGAGACGGAGGCTGTCCATGCAAATACCTCGTTAAGCCATCCGTGGATCCAATATCACAAACCCCCCCCGTGCGGATGCCGTATCCTACCCTCGGCCTACTTGCAGATAGACTGGAGAGTGGCCCGATGCCCGGCCGAAAAGATCGAGATGATCGGGTTAACGTCCACTATCGAGAATGGATGGCGAATCCATGTGCTGACAGCAGGAGAGAGGAGAAGAGAAGAGAAGACCGGCGTTATGCTCTCGAAAAGGGTTGGAGGCAACTCGTCAGCAATTTGGTTGCATCGCTAGGACTTACGGGCTTTGTATCCGGTGCTGTAGGCCCGGGAAATCAGACTCTTTCCAGTTGGTCCAGCAGTCCAGCGATTCTCCCTAAGGCGGGCCCCAAGGCGAGCCCACCGATCTATGATTTGAGCGATCCTCCGCTTCCGCCCCCTCCCTCCATCCATCCAATCCTCATCGTCGATCCAGCCATCCAATCCAGCCAGCCAGGAAGCCGGCCAGCCAGGAAGCCAGCCAGCCGGACGCCTGCATATCCTGCCTATCCCTTGTGTCCTTCTCACCTCATCATCTCTCCACATGCACTTGCACTGGCCCTGGCCCGGTAGGGTCGGACCATCCGCACCGACCTCTAGGGATGCTATACAGTGCGCACATATGCGTAGGGGTTAGCAGCCACGGCAGCTTATTATCGACTTCCCACTTTGGTACCTCTCTGCTGACGCGAGACGTTCAGATAAGTCCTGCGAGGACCTCATGCGAGGACCAAGGGCGAGTCGGAAGGGGTGGATATAACCGAGCATGCAGGCATATCGAGGATGGCCGCCGGCTCGGCTGCCACTGCGACCCAGACACAGCCCATCCCGTATCACCTTCCCTCGAGAGGCGGCGTATATAAGCCACAGGGCCGCCTTCTCGGCTTGCGCGTCCGCCCTGCCTGAGGCGCCTCTTGCCTGAGACTACCTCTTTGTCTGGCGTCCGGACATCTTCATTATCCAGCATCAAACATGGACTCGGCCTCCTTCCTCGTCACCGGCGGCTGCGGGCTGCAGGGGTCGCACATCGTGGAGCACCTGCGGGCGGCGTACCCGAACGCGCGCGTGGCCGTCATGTCGCGCAACCCGACCGTCAACACGGTGGCCGGCGTGGCCTACCACGCCGGCGACATCACCTCCGCTGCCGACGTGGCGCGCGTGTGGGCGGCCACGCGGCCGGACATCGTCTTCCACTGTGCCGGCCTGCTCACGGTCAGCCGCAAGCCGGTACCGGACGAGGTGACGTGGGCGATCAACTACGAGGGCGCGCGGCTGGTGCTGGCGCAGTGCCAGCGCCCGGACAGCCCCGTGCGCGTGCTAGTCTTCACCAGCTCCGCCAGCGTGACTATGACGGCCGCGCGTGGGCTGACCAACACCGAGAACGCGGACGAGAGTTGGGACACCATCACGCCCGAGGACGGCGGCGTCAACATGTACGCCCGCTCCAAAGCGCTGGCCGAGAAGCTCATCCTGGCCGCCGACGATCCCAAGCCGACGGGCCGCCTGCGCACCACCTCCCTGCGGCCCGCCCTGCTGATCGGCGAGCGCGACATCGACATGGTCCCCGGCATCCTCGACACCCTGCGCGCCGGCCGCCAGAACATCCAGATCGGCGACAATTCCAACCGCATCGCCGTCACCTACGCTGGCAACGCCGCTGACGCCCACATCGCCGCCGCGCGCATCCTCTACGCCCCCTTCGTGACCCCCGATGACACCGAAGCGAAAGCGAGAGCCGATGCAGTGGGCGGTGAGGCCTTCTTAGTCACCAACGACGACAACCCGCGCTATTGGGACTTCTCGCGCGCCGTCTGGGCCGCCGCCGGCACCGTCGTCGACCCGGCCTCTGTGACCGTCGTCGGCCCCTGGGCCGCGCACTGCCTGGCCTGGGCCTCCGAGTGGATGGGCTGGCTGCGCAACTCCAAGCCGCTAGTCAACCGCACCCTCGTGCGCCTGTGCTACCTCAACCGCACCTACAACGTCTCCAAGGCCAAGGAGCGCCTCGGCTACGACCCCGCCCATGGCGTCTCGTGGCAGGAGGGTGTCAAGAGGGGTGTTAAGGTCTGTTTTTTTTTTTTTAGGTCCTCCCTTCGCCCGTGGGGGACTTCCTCCCTAGCCATGTTCACTTGAGGCAGTGCTGACCTAGTTCTTTCTGCGCAGTGGTACCTTGAGTACGAGAAGCAGCAGCAGCAGAAGCAGCCGCAGAAGCAGCAGCAGCCGCAACAGCAAGAAAGACAGATATTATAATGCATCTCTGTTTCTCCCCTGGGTAAGTCCATACTGAGAGCTGGATGAAAAGAAAAAGGGGAAGCCAAAAAGACAAGAAGAGGAGGAGGAATCACCACTGGGCTGGTCGGCTGGCCAGCCGGCGTTCATGGCATGAGAGGACAACAACATCATTTCTTCTCCTTGTACGATGTCAGAATTCGGATTTTCTATTTCTGTGTGCGTATTTAATGGAGATATAAGTATTAGTTAAAGTACTGTGTAGCGGCGTCAAGAAAGTAACAGGTGAGTCCTTACTTTTGCGGTGTCAAGATTTTGAAGGGGAGACTCCTCATCCCCCCCATCAGCCCAACTTCACCCACAGTGAGTGACGCATAATTTAAACGTAGAAGAGCAGCAAACAAAAGGCGGTACGGAGATGATCGTTGTGTTATAGCAGAACTACACCAAAAAAATGTGACAGAAAAAAAAATGCAGACGCAACCTGGCCCAAACGGAGGTACTAACCATCTACTCTCTCCTCTTCCCCTCTCAGCATGCACCCCATCGGACTGCCTGTATTAGGAAGCAATAGACTTGGTAACTAGGTTCACATCAACCCACCATAGACAATGCCATACTGTACTTGATCTTAATTGTCCAAAATCCAAAATGCCCATGAAATAACCTCAAGGCAAGGATGAACAAAAGGGGAAAGTCAAAGAAAAAAAGAAGAAAAATGAGAGTGATGAAACGCATCGTTAACAACCTAACCTGCACTGGACTTATATTCCTACACGTAAACACACTAAACACACGCACATATGGCATAACTAAATTCCAGTTCCTCCCAACCTCCCGGACCTGTCGCCATCCATCCATCCATCCATGCATCCATCCAAACATACCACCCATCCTACCATACCCCAAATTCCTCCCCATGGCACTCACCAGCCAGCCAGCCATCCTGACTTGCCTTGTTAGGTTTTGCTCCCCCTTCCTTCTCCCACACGGATGAACCCGGACCACCACAAAGATTGGGAACTCCTGGTTGATGATGGGGGGGGCACACACCTGCAAGCCCTTCCCCCTTCCCTTTTCTTTTTCCCTTCCTCTTTTGTCTTCTCTTTTTTTGCAGTCTCGCCCACATAGACAAGGCCGTATTAACCCTCTCACCTACGTACCAGGAAGGAAAGGGTGGGGAAGAAACAGAGAGGAAGAGTGGGAGGGAGGGAGAGAGGGTGTAGGGGGAGGGGAAAAGAACAGAGAAAGAAGGAATTCTGTGTCGCTATCGTGATGCCGCATATACTTTCCCTGTAGTGGCCCCCCGTCCGCAAGCCTCTTTTCTTTTTCCCCCCCCCCCCCCCCCCCCCCCCCCTTCTCATTCCCCTTCCTGCTCTCCCGCCCCTTTCTACTGCCATCGCCATCACCTGCTGCCTATGTAACCTGCTCATCCTTTTTTTTTCTCAGGAAATGGCCAGTAGCAACAACGAAAGACAAGGAAAAAAAGCAACGCTCTTAAGTAGCAGCGGTCAATCCATTTAACTTTGACAAGATCTCAAGTAGCAGCAGCCAATCCATTTGTTACCGATCCAGAACACCCATCCCAAACCGATGGGGAGGGGGTGTAAATCACGCCTGAAAGACAAAGTTGGGGGCACCAGGGCACCAGGGTGTAGGGGACAGGAAAGGCGAGCAGTGAGACGAAGGGACAGAAAGGGAGGGATAAATGAAAGCCAGCCCAGCTAACCGATCGGCTAACCAAAACCAACTGGGAGGGGCGGGCCGTCTCCTAAGAGCAGGACCGAAAGCCACCCCTCGACCGTACCGACAACCGTCTGCCTAACCCGACCGAGATCCAAAACTTAGGAAGACGCCCCAATCCCGCCACCGCCGCCACCCCCTAACATTCCGCCTCCGGCCTTCTTATCCTTCCGCGCCTTGATCACGAACTCGGCCATGATCTGGATGTGGTCTGCCGGGAAGTGGTAGTTAGGGAACCCAGGCACCCTCTTAAGGTACTGGGGGTCAGGCGGCCCAAGCAGCTCTACCACCTCGAGCGTGTTGGTCGAGTACCAGATGTAGTCGATGACGTTGGCAAAGCCGGGCGTGTAGTTGGTGAAGGGCAGCTCGTCGGGCGTGCCCGACACATGCTGGTAAGCCGACTTGAGGCTGAAAGGGTGCTCGATACCGTCGCGCGTGAAGTTGCCGTACTGGTACCTAGCAAGTTCCGGGTGATCCGGCGCTAGGCGGCCCTTCTTCAACAGCTCGTTGACGCCGCTGTCGTCCGTCGAGTTATAGTCGCCACACACAAAGAGGGGAATGTCCGTATTATACCGGTACTCCTGAGACGGTGCCAACTCGCGCACGGGCTCCTCTGGCGTCGGGGCCCCCGGGATCTCGATCATCTTCTTGTCCTTGCACGGGGGCCAACGGGCGTACTTATCAGCCTGCTTGGTTATGAACTCCATTATGAGTGCCGTCTGCACAATCTTCACGTCCGCAAGGGTGCCCTCCCAGGCCAGATGAGCGTTGACCACAATCATCCGAGCACCGGTGATGCGGCTCTCAAAAAAGCCGACGATGGCGACGTTGTCCTTGGGCATAACCCGGTTGAAGATGTCGTGCTGCGACTTCATGTCCGGTCGGTTGATGGCCACAGTCTGGAAGTCGATCAGTTGCTTGTCGAGCAGGACATACTTGCTCCCCTTGTAGAAGATGGCGCAACCGTCGACAGAGGCCGCATCCCTCTCGTTCATGGTTCTGGCCTTGGACCTCGGATAGTGGATCGATCTGTAGTCATCCTTGGCGAGCTCCGGACCAAACACCTCCCGTAGAGCCTCGGTGGTGATTTCTTGCAGACACAAGAAATCGGCATCCCGGCGGCGGATTTCTTCTAGGATCAACTCCTTCCGGTATTCCCAGGACAGTGCTCCTGACGGGGTATACCCATACACTTGGGAGGTTGCATATCGGTCACACAAAATATTCCACGAGAATACCTTGACCCGTTCGAGATTTGGCGAGACGTCTTCCTGGATGACAACAGGCTTTCGTGGGGACGGTGGCAAGGGCACTTCAAAAGAAAAAGCTGCGTTAGCTACAGACTTGGGGGAAGCAGGAACAAAACTACACATAAAAAAGAGCAAAGGAGAAAGAAAAAGGCACATAGGACTTACCTGGCGACTGCTCTCGGAGATAGGTGATCAGGCTCTTGGTACCCTTCTCGACTATCTCCTTTTTGAGCTGGGGTTCCAATGGGTTCCCCTCGATACCCAGCATCTCCAGAAGGTGGAGAGAGCCAAGCTCGCAAGGAAGTGTCCTGATGTGGTTGTGGAACACCAGCAGCTGCTTGAGGAAGGTGCACATGCCAAGCTCTGGTGGGAGGTCTGTGAGCTGGTTGTTGGAGGCCTCAAGCAATCGTAGCTGCCGGAGCTCGCCTATAGCTGCTGGCAGCACCGTGAGCTTGTTGGAGGAAATGTAGAGCTCCTGGAGGAAGTCGTAGCGGAAGAGCTGGGGCGACAGGGCGCGAAGGCCCTGGCCACTAAGGTCGAGGTTATGCCAGTCCTGCCGCTTGTTCGTCTTCTCCTCCATAGTCCATGGCCTCCGGATGTCCTCCACCTCGGTCCCGTCATCATTCAAGGTAGAGTTGTTCAGCACCGGCGAGGGCCCGCCAATGCCTTTGTTCTCGCTCGCCTTCAGCCGGGCGTAGTAGTTGACTTGGTTCTGGTCCACCATGGCCATGTTTGCGGCATCTGCATCCTTTAACAGGCGCAGCTGCTCTGCCCAGTGTTCGTTCACAGGAGCCTGGGGCTGAGCACTGCCGAGCCGAAGGGAAGCGGCATGGCCGTTGGGGACGCCGTTCGTGTAGGGGCTAGTATTGGCGAGCACGCCGCCAGAGTAGGAGGAGTGGTGGCCGAGGGCGGAGCTGCTGGTGTTGTGCGTGCCTTGATCGGACTGGATGACCTGATGATGCTGGGAATGGGCTTGATGCTGATGGCTGGTGGCTTGCTGGAAGCCGTACAGCATCGGCATCCCACGCCCACCGGGGTTGCCATTGAGACGGGAGTTGTGACCCTGCTGGTGCGACTGACTGTACATGCCTTGGGCGTTTTGGCCTCGGGAGCCCGGGTCTGGCGACTTGGAGGGAGACTGGGGCTCGACAAGGAACTGACGGAGCAGGGAGCTCAGGTGCGGCTCGGTGGGGGTGTTTTTTGCGGCCGAGTGCTGTAGATAGAAGACGCTTCCAGTCTGCTGCAGATATCGGTAACCATCTGCCATCTAGGTCTCATTGATGGCGCCTTGAGCCGGGTAAGCTGTCGGAGGGGGAGAGCGGCCGGTGGAGGGCGCGGGTGGTCAGGACGCCGGTGCGGACGGCGGTGGCTCGGGGGTCGTGTGCAACGGGTAGCGCTAACGGTTTTCGACGGGAAAGCATGAGGGTTCCGTGCCGAAAGCTGTATGCCCTATCATAGAACAACGTCGGCCTGTCTCTGTCTCTTCACGCGGAGAAGAGGCTCAGAAGCCCATCAATCGTCACCACCAGGATGCGGGGGTCCGCTGGAAGCTAGGAGGAGGGGTGAAGCCGAAGCAGGGCTGAGCGTTGAGGGACAACGCTGCGGCGACGGCTGTGGCGACGGCTGCGGCGACGGTCGGCGTAGGAGGAGTAGATACCGGGGAAAAGGTCGAGGACCAAGAAGCAAGGCCACTGGGGAGGTAAATCTGCCAAAGGTATGGCTGCAAATAGTGATAACTGGGGATGGTGTGCTGAGCAGAAATTTTCCTGCCGTGGGTTTTCTTTTTCGGTGGGCTAGAATGAACACCTATGATGATAGCGAGCAGAGATGGTCAGTAAAGAGGCACGACGCGCAAGGCCATTGAGGTTGGACCGGGGGCTGGCCAGGGCTGGTGGGTGGGAGATGGAGAGGAGACGCCAGCTGCAAGGAAGGACGGGGAGGGGCTGACGAGTGCGACAACAGTGGCGCCTGGCCAGCAGCAGCCTGGGCGCCAAACAGGCCAGTAAAATGAGGCGAGGCCAAAGGGGAGTTCACGTACCTGTCCAAAAGAATGAGCACGCTGGATGACGATACCTTTGTAGGGGATGGCCAATAGATACTGCGAGAGAATATGCTTAGAGACGGCGATGATGTGGTGGTTGCTTGGTCGCGATACTGGATGACGGCCCCGGTCTTCGTGGAGTTGGAGGGCGAAGCGCCCAAGGCCCTGTGGGCCCGAGCGCCTTACCTAAGCGGCACGGGCTCTCCGGCCTGTCAGGTGGTGAGGTCACGTGCAGGGCAGTCCTTCTCATCCTTTTCTAGAGTGACGGTGCTGTGAAGATGACAGCAATCTCTCATTTTCTTTGTCCCTGCCTAGAGGCCACCATGTTTTAATAGGCATGCAGCACGGCAGCGAGTTACGCAAAAAGAAACACAAAGTCGAAACACAGACTCAATACAACATGGAAACACAAAACAGATGTCTGCCTGCTGTCATATGATTTCATGTCCGATGTCTGCACACGCCCTGTCCGTCTCGTTATCTGTGCTTGCTCACTCGTTTGCCGGCTTCCTCGCCCGATGGGGAGCCTAGCGATGCCTTCAACACCGTTTCCCCGAGATCAGCTGCGGGCCGTTAAAGGATCGCACATATTCTCCATTATGATATACGAGCTTCTCCGCAGGCCCAGGTACCCTTAGCTCTACAGAGTACAGCTACGTGACTACAGATACGGGCTGTAGGTACCTACCTACCTTAGGGCTTGCAAGCATACCCGCAATAGCTCCTTGCATCCCGTCAGCAAACTGAAACCGCTCTCGAGGGAGTAACCCTGGTGCTTGGTGGCGTGTTGTTGGCCTCTTAAGAACGCCGGTTGGCACTGTTCGTCCGTTGGACGGAGCACTTCCGCCGATCAGCAGAATCATATGGGAGTTAGGGACGACGTGATATATTAATAGCCGACGAGCCACACCCATTTGGCCAACGCGACAACTATCCAGATACCTTGTAGCTACCAAGGCAGCTGACCACCGAAACCGCGAGCGACAAAATCCGGTCCAGCCTGCTCTGCGATACGGCTCTTCTGAAGGTGTTCTCGGCATTATACTCCAGATCGGACAATGCATGTGAGTGTGGGCATACTCCGCAGCGGGGGAGGCAAAGCCCATGCGGGCACGACGGGCTACCGAGCATCCTACGGAGGTGCGTGCATCTGGGACTGCCTCGACTAGGAGTGAGCAATCGCGATCGCGATCGCGATAGACACGAACCTGCGAGGTAAGCAGGACATCCGCGGATGGCCCGTGTACGGTGTACGCCAATATGCAATGGAGATGGGCATGGGCCTCCATCATCTTCTTATCTTGCATGTACACACACCCTGCCTCCCGTCGAGCTGCACCGCGCACGGCATTACCAAGCTGACCACTTGACCGCCCACCCGCTCTCACCCCCATCCGCAGGCGGCGACGACGGCCCAGGCAACGACGGCAGGCGATCGACGTCGCACCGCATGGCAGAAGCATGGAGCCATAAGCAGCTGTGGCAGCTAAGTGGCCATCGGCCCCCAAAACCGACAAGTCGCTCCTGCAACCAAGCTCGCCTTCCCCGCAGTCTGCTCTGTGCGCCGCGTGTAATAAACTTCGTAGTTGGGAGCCGAGGCAGTGCGCCATGGAGCCGGCTATTCCGTACTGGTCTGGGAACTCTGCGGAGCGCGGAGCGCTGCTACCCAGGGGGCCGAAGGGCAGATTCCGCCGACAGCGACAGCCCAATCAGCTCGCCAGGCCGCCCTCGAAACGGTCGAGACGCCGGGGAGGGAGGGGGGCACTAGGGAGGCTATTCCGAAATCCAACGAATCCAACCGTCGAGCGGCAGTGGTGAACGCATCTCGAAATGCGGGGAAATTGCGAGCGGAAGTGAGGCTACCCTTGGATGCTGCTCTGCAGCGCTCTCCGGGCCTGGCTTGCCTGCGGTTTGCTCCACCCACCAGCGCGGCCACACACCAAGAGCCCATCCGTGAGAGGACGCTGGAATCGGCCCTTGCGATGAGACCCTACCTCAGCACGGAGGGAGCAGGGCGCTCGTCAGCCGCGGTTTCTTTTTCGTCAATGCAGCTGCGGTATATAGTCCTCCGTACTCCGTAGAACAGGCACTCCTGCTTCCTGCAGCTGAGCCGAGCTGGGAGCTGCCAGATCTCCGGGTCTCCGCCTCTCGCGTTCGATCGTGGAACCACCCGACTCCTGAGACCGCCGCTACGAACACCGCCACCACCTTGCCGACGGCGCCGGTCGGATGCTTGCAGCGCTGACAGGTGACAGGTGACGACGACGTATGGATATTCTTGACCGGCCGGTAGTGGACCTGTCGCAAGAGGGAGACGAGGCGATCCAACCTGAGACACTCCCCCTCCCGCTTACACAGCCCTGCTACCCGACGCAGAGACCGGCCGGCCAATCGCGAGGCTTGCGAGCCAGAACTCGCACGACCGACGAACAGCCTGCTGGGGAGTGGGCGATCGGCACAGGACGGATGACCACCTCACGACAGCCTACCTCTTCTCGAGTCGCAGTCCTGGCGGTGGCGGTATAAGTGGGAAGCGTCTGCCCTCGACCTTCCGATTGAGCCGAACGAACGAGCAAGGCAGGTCAGCCAGGTCAGCCAGGTCAGCCAGGTCAGCCAGTTAGTCAGTTAGGTGGACAGCCGGGCGGGCGGCGACATTGCGGTGGCTGATCCTGCAAGAGATAGATGGGAAACCCTGGGGGCCAGTTGGTGGCTTCCGTCGAAGGAATCCGTCGCCTCGAGAGACTCCGGCAGGGCACCTGCATCGGTTCCGTTTCTCAATTCTCGCACAGCTGCGCCGCCGCCACCACCACCGGCAGCGGCAGCAGCAGCAGCAACAGCAGCAACAGCAGCAGCAGCAGCATCCGCCCCTTCGCCCAGCTGCTGCACGAGCTCAAAACGAGCACGCCGTGTTTCAGCAGCAGGAGCACAGCCAGATAACAGAAGCGACAAAGCGTCAGCGACATAGCAGCAGCAGCAGCAGCGGCAGCAGCGGCAGCGGCAGCAGCAGCAGCAGCCTTGCAGACGGGGAAAGAGAGGCCGGGGCGTGGCACAGCCTCATCTCTCCCTCTAAGCGAAACGGCCACGAGCGCGAGACACGCCGGAATCAGAATCATTTCCAGAAGGGCAAGGAGGGAGAAAGAGCAAGAGCCGAGGAAGAAGAGACAAGGAGTCGAAATTTTATCAATCGGAGGCAGCAAACGCCATCAGCAGGGGGGCGATTGCGAGATTTCCGAAACCAACTGACTCGGCCAGAGAGGGGCAGGCTTCTGCATGAAGCCAGGGGCGTGGCTGTTGAAGATTGATTGAATGAGGAAGGTCTGTCCAGAGGTCTGTTGGTGTGCGCCAATTAAAGAGGGACGGGCCCCCCTTGCGCGACGAGACGCACCCGAGACGCTCAGACCGTACTGAGCGCCGCCCTGGGTAGCAGCGGCTGCGGCCACCCCAGCACCGCTCAGCGCTGTACGCAGGACTCCGTCCAGTGCGCTCCGTCCAGTATCCGCCACCGGCCCGCCCACAGCGGAATCTTACCTGGCGTGGCGACAGGAGCCATTGCGCCGGGGCACGCTGGGAAAGCAGAGGGTTCATCTACGAGCACCCAGAACCGACCGCCGCAGACACACGCGCAAACGCACAAACGCACAAACACACAAACGCACAAACACACAAACGCACAAACGCACAAACGCACAAACGCACAAACGCGCAACCACTCAAACGCGCAAACACTCAAACGCACAAGCCGATTGAGCCAACCTCTACCCACGCCAACCCACGCCACCCGCGCACACGCACACGCACACGGACACAGACACGCCCACGCCTCCGGCCAGGCAGACACGCCCAGGGGCGCAGGGCTAGGCTAGCCGACAGCCAAGTCGGGCAGGCCAAGGCGGGCTCGCTAAGCAGCATTGGGAAAGGAGAAAGGGGAAGCGAGCACAGGACGAGATCTCGGAAAAGAGCAGAACAGCGAGGAGGGGCCGGCGGCTTGCGCTAATCCCCTGTTCGGTAAGGCAGGGCGACCCGGCGCCAGTACCACAGTCCCCTAGCCGGTCCCTAACAGTCCCAGCAATCCCAGCAATCCCAACGGCCCCAGCAGTCAGGAGGCGAGTGGACCGCCGGGCTCAGCACCCGCCGCGGCCTAGCCCCAAAACAGCAAGCAGAAAAACGAGGTGCTCTCGCTGCTGCTTCGGTTGCCAAAATGGAATATCTCTGGGGGTACGCCGCCGCAAACGCCCCCCTATCTAGCGTCTACGGTCAGCAGAGACGTCGTCCCACCCGGTCCAATTCCACAAAAGTCGCCCCGACCACCAAGAAATCGCGCTTCCCAGGCCACCGGCGGACCGCCTCGTCCAACAGCAGCGTCCACACGAGCAGCAGCGGTGGCGGCAGCGGCAGCGGCCAGGCCAACTCCAGCGCCAACTCCAGCACCGACGCCAGCGCCGACGTCAGCGCTGCCTCCAGCGCCAACGCCAACGCTGCCTCCAGCACCAACGGTCCCGGTGCGACGGGGACGGGCGGTGGAAACGCCAGGAGCCGTTCGTCGCACGAGATCCCTCTTCTGCCGCGTCCCACTGCATCTGGCCCGCTCCCGCACCCGGCAGAGGCTGCTGCTGTCGCTCCAGCGCCTTCTGCTCCAGCACAAGCCCAGCGCGGACGCGACGGCGCCGTCCTGGAGCGGATGCCTGCTGCGCCTGCCGCCTACCAGAGCAAGCAGCTGCCCGCGACGCCTCGCCTCGAGTCGGCGTTTGCCTCTTCGTCCTCCCTCTCGCCTACGCCTACGGCCCAGGCCTCGGCCAGGTACTACCGCAATCCCGCCGGCAGCAGCCACTCCGTCGGCAGCAGCAGCAGCAGCAGCAGCAGCAGCAGCAGCAGCAGCGACACCACCCTCGGTGCCACCGGCGTAGGTGTAGCCCTCGCTGCTGGGCCCGGAGCTGCTGCGCTCGCCGCCGCCTCCTTCGCCGCCGCGCCTGCTCCACAGGCTGCTCCACTGGCCCCGTCATCGCCAACGAACCCTTCGCGTTCCACCCCCTACAAGAGCTCCGCCGCCACCCCCTTCTCCTCCGGCTCCCCCTTCGCAGACAGAAAGTTCCTCCCCCACAGCTATGCAGCCATGCTGCCCGAGCCACCCCCGACCGCCATCACCAACATCGGCGGCAGCGGCTTCGGCGGCGGCGGCATCTCTCTTCCCACTCCCACCACCGCCAGCGGACTGCCCTTCGGCCGCACCGAGAGCCTGTCCAGCCACTCGGGGGGGACGTCCCTGAGCATGCGGACCATGCTCTCCAGCGACCCTCCGTCCAGCGCCGCCGGCACCTCCTCGTCCATCGCCTCCGCCTTCCACCAGCGGCCCTTCAGCGTCCGCAATGGCCGCACCTACCTCTCCGACCAGACCATCATGTACCCCTTGCCCGTCGACCTCCCCGAGCTCCACCGCCAGTCCCTGCGGACGCTGCTCCTGTTCCAGCTCTTCGGCGGCCCCGTGTGCTCGCACGCCCAGTTCCGGAAGAAGCCCCCGGCGCGGGTGCTGGAGGTGGGCTGCGGCACCGGCTTCTGGAGCATCATGTGCCACCGCTGGTTCGCCAGCCACGGCCACACCAACATCTCCTTCACCGGCATCGACATCGCGCCCATGGGCGCCACCGGCAGCCACAGCAGCCGGGGCAGCAGCTCCGGCGGCCGGAACTCGACCACCTCGGCGCTCTCGAGCAGCACCGGCGCCGCCTCCGCCCACGACGGCCGGCCCGACAAGGACATGAAGTGGCGCTTCGTGCGGCACGACCTGCGGCATGTGCCCTGGCCCCTGCCCGACGACGAGTTCGACCTGATCATGGCCAAGGACATGTCGCTCGCCTGCACCCCGGACATGCAGCAGAACCTGATGGACGAGTACATCCGCATGCTGCGGCCCGGCGGCACGCTGGAGATCTGGGAATCCGACCACCACATCCGCATGCTGCGCCCGCACGTACCGGAGCCCTCCGCGGCGTCCGCGGGACCCAGCACCGGGCCTGCCAGCGGCCCCGGCGGCGGCAGCGGCACGACCGCCGAGGAGGAGGAGGAGGCGATCGCCAGCATGGGGGCGTACGTCATGACGGCCAACACGCCGCTGTCGGCGCCGCTGAACAACTTTCTGGTCGAGTACAACGGCTGGCTGACCAAGGCGTTAGAGGCGCGCACGCTGTCGACCGTGCCCTGCACCTTCATCGGGCCCCTGCTGCTCCAGGAGGAGGACCTCGTCGTGCTCGGCTCGCAGCGCCTGGCCGTGCCGCTTTCCGAAGTCAAGTGGGAGCGGGAGGGCGTCGGCGGTGTCGTCACCAAGGACGGCAAGTCGTATATCGAGACGGGCAAGGGCAAGGGCCGCGAGCCATCCGAAGGCGGTGCCGGTGCTAGTGCTGGTGCCAGTGCCGGTGCCAGTGCTAGTTCCAGCACTGACGCTGAAGCTGGGACCGAAGCCGCAACCGAGACCGGAACCGGAACCGGAGCCGCCGCGGGAGGCAAGGAGCTCACGCCCGGCCAAGCCGCGCTCCGCCGCACGGCGCTCCTCACCGTCGTGCAGCTCATCCAGAGCCTCGAGCCGCTGCTGCGCGACGTGAGCGGCAAGAGCCAGGACGAGTGGGACGGCTGGGCCGGCAAGATGATGAACGACCTGCTGAAGGAGAACGGCACCTCGTGGGGCGAGTGTCTCGAAGTCGGCGCGTGGTGGGCCCGGAAGAAATAGGCTCAGCTCAGGTCAGGTAGTTAGTCGTGGCCTTGCCGTTTTGAGTCTGCAAGCACACACACGCACACACGCACACTCACTGTCTCTATCGCATACGCCGCCTTTCTGCTCTCTTCTGTTTGTTGCCTGTCCAAACTATGCTGCCTCCCATTTCACCACCCTCTCGAGGGCAACTTCTATAGATACCAGTCTCCCCATCCCGAACAACCCCTTTTCCTCTACCCCTCACCTCTCATAGTACCTCTTCTTCATCGTCCGATATTTCTTGAGGCTATACCTGTACCCCCCCAACAACATAAATGTCAGCCCAATCATCCACGTCGTTTTTTTTCATCACCGTTTCTCATCGGCATCGGCTATTGTGCATTTTACAACAACACTCATAGAAGGAGAGAAAGGAAACATATATGGGGCAGGCATGGAGGGATCAGGGGAGGGGAAAAATAAAAGGAAGGCCTAACAACAACCGCAACTACAACAACCATCAAAAAAAAAGGGGAGGAAGCGACACTATGATCATCCGTATAGACAAGGGGAGAAGAGGGATGGAATGAGTGCGTTAGGGGGGTGTACTGTCTCCCCCCTTTCCTATCTCTTTTCTTTTCCCTCTCCTTTTATTTCTTTTCTTCTCTTTCCACAATTTTCTGTCTCTCGCCTTTTTTCTCTTCCCTTGTATATAGATAGCATTGGTGAGGGGTTAGGAGGTCTTTGCCTGTTTTTCTCTTTGCCCATTATCTGAGTTTTGCTGTGTAGGCAGTGATGGAGCGCAGAGACACGCGAGGGTGAAGTGCAGTGTAGCGTGGTGGATCTTGCGTGTCCTGTTTTGTATGCTTGACGTATGTGCGCATGTACCAAAATCAAAAGATCTGGCCAACATTGGTCGTTGCCCAACCCGCGGGGAAGAACAATGAAAATCGTAACTTGTTTCCTTCCCTCCTCACTCTGATGGACCGAAGGAGCGCACCTTGCCGGTTAGACGACGCACTAACGTAGCCAGACCGAACCTCGGAAGGGAAGACGGGGTGTTGTTAGAATTGAGGAAGGGGATGGAAAGGAAATAGGGAGAGGTAGGCACGAAGAGATACAAACATCCGACCTCCAGGCAGGTCCAAGTACGGGAGGCACTTACAGGGCTTCGATCTCTGTGTATCCCGTAGCAAATAGATCAGTCAGCCAGGCAGTCAGTCTGGATGTATAAAATAAAATAGTATAAGGAGGTGCGGATACGGGTACGAGTACGGATACGGGAACGGGAGGAGGGCGAATCCCCCCGAGGCATCCGGTAGGTAACGCACCTTTCCGCACGTAGTCGGCCCTTCCTATAGCAGCGCGGATGGCGGCCTCGTCGCGCAGGCCGGCGTTGCGCATGAACGCGCCGTGGAGGCCGCGCCGGAAGTAGGCCCAGCCGAGGGGGTAGTCCTTTCCTAGGTGTATGAGTTCTTATCCTCTCCAACTGTCAGTCTTGGCAGGAGGGGAGGGGAGGAGGGGGGACGGGGTGGTGGGGGGGAAAGAAAGTAAGAAAGAAAAGAAAGAAGAGAGAAAGGGGGAAAGGGGGAAAGGGGAGGGGGGGGAGGGGGGGGGGGGGGAGAGGGGGGGGGGGGGGAAAAGGGGAAAGGGGAAGAGGGGACACGGGAAGAGGGCACGAGGTGAAGGGGGAGTAGGGGGGAGGGGCCAGGGGGAGGGCGG
>JAKLNC010000104.1:0-15032 GCA_022813145.1 Barbatosphaeria neglecta | reverse complement strand
CCCCCCCCCCCCCCCCCGCCCCCCCGCCCGCATCCGGCCAGCCGCCACCCGGGCACAGGCGAAACGGGCAAACGGCTACGGGGGAGCTGGGGATAGGGGAAAGGGAGAAGGAGGAAAGAGAAGGGGAGACCTTTGTAGATGGCGATGACCTGGCTCCGGAGCTGGCGCGCGACGTCGGCGCTCATGGCCGGTGGGGGTCCGGGCATGATTGGAGGGGCATTTGCCGGTCCAGCTGTCCAGCTCACTACGCTGGATGGCACCTTCGAAAATGAGGTAAGCCCTGGGGAAGATAGGTATTCAATTTTGGAATGCAGGAGTGGAAAAATGGAAGAGCTCAAGCGAGGTTGAAGGTTTGATAGAGATACCTAGGTCAGGCCCCGGTGATGTCAGTGTACAGACTGTAATCAGAGCGGTAAGCCTCGGCTCTGCAAGCTCGACAGGCTCGACAGCGGCTCGGCAGTGGCTCGACCCGCTTCGGGCTAGCGCTGCATGGCGACTACCATAGCCATCACCATTGCCATTGCGATCACGCGTTTGACCTGTGACTTCTTTCCAGTCCCGTCTGCCGTCTCGCGTCTGTTTTCTCAACAGGTATCCTCTCAGCAGGTGTTTCTCTTCAGTAGGTGTCCTCCCAGCAGCCTATCGCCGGAAAAGCCCGTGATGATGCCTCGGCCAATCCAGCTTCCCCGCACACTGCCCCTCATCAGCCGCACGCCGACGCCGACACCGGGCACCAGTCCCGGCGCCGCGAGGCCGTTCACTGCCGGACGATCCATCTCTGCCTCCGCCGGCCCCGAGACCGCGTCCGGCTCCGGGTCCGGAGTCGGAGGAGAGGGATCGCCGCATGACTACCACCCCCAGGAGCGCTTCCCGTCGCGGTGGCTGGCCGACTTGCGCGCCCGCATTGGGCGGTGCTTGTCCTTCGGCTGCTCGCGGGAGCAGGTGGCTCGGCTGGCGGTGGTGACGCGGGCCCTCGCGACGGAGTGGCGCCAGCTCGTCGCCGGCAACAACGGCTACCTCGTCGGCGGGCGCCGCGGCCTGAGCGGGCACCGCGTGGCCTGGGGGGAGATGGACGTGTTTGTACGCATGACGGCTTGCTTTCTCGACTACCCCCCCGAGATGGCACATGGATAGATGCTGACGAGAATGGGCAGGGCCACGTGAACAACGTCAACTACGCGCGATATGCCGAGTCAGCGCGCGTCAACTGGATCAACAACTTGGCCAACAGGGCCGATCCCGCGCACGCCCAGCAGTGGCGCGAGCTCATGACCCCGCGCTCCGTCGGCCTTATCATGAAGAGCCTGACGACGAACTTCAAGTTTGTGCGTCCTTGCGGCATTCTCCGGGGATCTACCTATTCAAAATCTACAGGAAAGCTGACGCGTATGCATACTACGTACGACAACGCCGATGCCACGCCCACAGCCCATGACTTACCCGGACAAGATCTCCGTCTACCACCGGCTTACGGCCGTCCCCACCCCCGACGCCACGACGCTGACCCTCGAGTGCATCGTGCTCTCGCACAGCCAGCGCCGCGCGGCTGCCACCCTGCGCGAGGAGATCGCCGTGTACGACTACCGCGCTGGCCGGATCACGACGGTGCCGGACTTTGCGCGCGACACCTTCGAGCGCACATGGCGGCAGCAGGGCGGCGCCGTCGCGACGGCCCGCCACCGCATCGCTGAGCTCGCGCGCCTGGTCGCCGAGGTCGAGAAGGAGACTTGGGACCGGCCCGACGCGGTCGAGGATATGGGCAGCGCGGCGACGAGCAGCTCAGAAGAGGAGGGACCGGGCGTGCCGCCGGAGCCGGGGATGCCGGAACATCCGGGCGATAAGGCGAAGGGCAAGCCGGTTGTAGAGGGGGCGACGATCTCCCTGACGGATATGTTGTCGTAGTTCCCTGCCTTCCTTCCCAGTCTATATCTATGTATACCTATCTACCTATCCGCCCCTATTTACCTACCTCTTGTACGCAGATGCTAGCAGAGAAGTCTAAGTGGGAGCCCGCGTAGCCTGCGCCCCTACCCCTATTACGCCTTTTAGACATCGCTCCTGGATTGCTTCTTCTTCTTCCTTGCCTGAGGGGCATCGCACTGCCTTCATAGCGGGCACTCGATTGCATATCCACGCCATATTGAGTACGTAAGAAGGGGGGAAGAAGGAGACGGAAATATCTGCGGTATGCGATGCGTCCTACCGCACGGCTGTGCTGTTCTCAACCCCTGAAAAGTGGTGAACTACGTAGTCCGTGTCTCAGCTCAACTCCAGGTGATAGATAGGCCTTGATAAAAGTAGGTATGTTCCAGTTGCCAGCGACGGAAGCAAGAGTACATTTATCCCTACCTGCGTTGGAAAAGGCACTCCTTCGCCAAAGCAGCGCCTCTCTGTCCACGGCGCATTCAACTTAGCGGAGGGGGAAGACACTTTTTCGCAAACGGCTAGTCTCATATTCCACCATTACAAGTAGCTGCGCGATAGCCGAACGGGATACCTCACCCAACCAATCCCTCATCCTCTCCGAGTTGAAGCAAGCCCCAGCAGATAATAGAGTATCTGTCAAGTCATGCAAGCCTGGTAGGTACTTGTAGATACTTCGTACGTAAGCGCCGACCTTGAGGGCTTATTCCCCCATAAAAAAAGAGGAAGAAAAACTCTGTTTATATTCCTACCCGGAGAAGAAGACTTTTTTTTTTTTTACCTCTCGATTCGGTGGCTGGGAGGAAGAGGCTTGTGAGGATTTTTTTCTGCAAGACTCTTCCCTCCATGCCAGCCACCCTGATCCGCTCACTGGACAGTGAAAGTTGAAGTCCATGTAAGACTTGAGCAGCAAGAGGCAAGAGACCGGCAAAACGACGGGGGCGATTCGTGTTGGTGTTCCCCACCTGGTGGTCTAACGCACATGTAATCAGGGACAGGCCTAGTTGGAGTTTACAAGGTGGCGTCCAATCACAGATCACAGCTAGGCATCCGTGCAAGAGAGAGAGAGAAAATGGCGCAGGAGGAGCCCTAAGAAGCCTCTAGTGATGCGGTGCGGTACCGTGTATGTACGGAGCATGTACATACTCCGTACGCATACACTAATAAAACTAGCCTACAGCCGGCAGCCGGCTTTTGCACGTTTCTGGTCGAGATGCGATCGCGATGGGGTCGCGACGAGCGGAGAAGTCCGTTTTTCTTTCTGCTTCGCGCCCTCTTGTCTTCTTTTTTTTCCGGCGCGGCTCTTGCGGTGCCCACTCTCCCCCTCCCTTCCCTTCCTGCAAGAAGTCAAGTGACTGTCGTCGTAGGTAAGCGCCCCCCCCCCCTTCCTTCCCGGCTTTGCCATGCACGTTCACGATGCACATATCTCCCTCAGACTGATCCCCCCGCTCCCACCAGTTTACTGATCTTCTCCTTCCCTCGCGCTCACTTACATAATGGCGCACACCTCCCTCTCAGGCTGCGGGGAGCCGGTGATGGCGGAGGAGGGAGAAGGAGAAAGAAAGAACGAAAGAGAGGGGGAGGAGGAAGAAGATGGCGCCATCCGTAGCCGGCCGACGGCCGGGTGGAGTCGTGGTTGGGGGGTATGGTGATCTTGGCCATGCTCGGCGTTGAGGTAAGCCAGACACATACTGGGGAGAGAGTACGAAGTACCTACTCCGTACTGTAGATAGCAAGGGGGCCGCTTGTCGTACAAGCTAAACGCAGCAATCTATCGGACGTGGTTGCCTTTGCTCTGACAGTTGGGCGCATCTCGCCGTACTCCTTCATCCAAATGCCGACGGGATCGATTTGCTTTACCGCTTGTTGCCTAGCTTGCTCGCAGAGGGTGTGGTGGGGACGTCTCTGCTTGGCTGCTGCACATTTTCTCCGCTTCCTCCCTTATTCGAGCCATTGACAGGCGTTATCAGGTGTTTTGCATCCATGGCCCCCATGGCTTCAATGTAAGTCGCAGTAGTACGGAGTACGGAAGGCGTTCTGTACAAGTAGTCAGCTTCGTGAGGGGTGAGAAAAAGGAGGCCAGACTGGAGGATCGTCGTGGGAGCAGTCACGCCACTGGCACCCTGGTCACTGCTCCGGAGTGACAATAACGAGGCTCGATTGCACATACGGTAGTGCTGTATTGCTGTAGGTGGCCGTTGCAACGGCGACTGCGACTGTGACGAGGTTTCCGGATGCCATTATCGAGGATGATAACCCGGTGGTTGCGGCCTGGGGACGTGCCATTCGCCGACTCCGTTCGGGTCGGAGGGCGGAAGAACAAACAGTTGTCGGGCACAGCTGCGAGGGTTATATGGCATCATTATAATCTGTAAGATGTAATACTTCATAATGCTCTCTCTCTCGGTTCCGGATCCCCAAGACCTCTATGTGGAAGTCGGATACACTCGTTTTGGGCACAAACAATAATCACTGGGCGGGCTGGGCCCGTATCGTCGGCGAGAGGACAGTCGGCGCAAGATGCTTATAGTGAAGGGCCCCGCCCTCGCGCTGCGGGAGAAATGGCTGAAGGTCGACTCCGTTATGCCGGCCCCTTGTCGACGAATTGCCTCCCTGCATCCGCGTCGGCAAACGGGGGGGACAATTAATTTGCGAGATGCAGGCCGCCACCCACACCCACCCATGCCATTCGCGCAATACCGTCAGAGGGATGGCGGGAGAGCACGTTCTGTTCCGTTCTCAGTCCTCGCAAGGGCGGTGAAGCGGGCAACTGCGGCTTTGGTCGTCCACATGGCGTCCACGGTCGCCCTCCCTCCTCTGATTTTGCTCCGACACCGCCAGCGGAGATGCCCTCGGGCGCTCACGTCTATCATGGGATCTGACGTGTGGATGGGACGGGTAGCGATCGACAAGGGAATCTAAAATCCGGCGACATCACTGGCAGAAGCCGTGGTGGCCCCACCGCGCGATATCACTCTAGCGGAGTATCGTCTACGAGTTGAAGCTTCGCGTTCGCAGCCACCCGCCGTAACGGAGTAGTATCCGTCAGACGCTGCTGCTCGTTGCAGGTGGGAGACCAAGAGGGATACCAAGAGGGAGATCAAGAGGGGTCGTGTGGGGGACACTCGGGCTGGCCAGCCATGGCTAAGAGAGAAGACGAGAGAGCGGCCGAGCTGGCAGTTGGCTGCTGTCGTCTCTGCTGTCGTCTGGTGTTGTCTCTGCTCATGTCTCTGCCCGAGGCAATGCTGTGCATGCGCGGCTTCTCGTGCATGCCCGTACATAAGCGTATGTACGAAGCCCGGTGGCAGCGTGCTAGATAAGCCGGTACATGAGCGCGCCGAGCAGGTAAGCCGAGGCCATGTACGGATGCGTACCTTTGTTGCATCGAACCGGGAAAGGCCTGGAGGCCCCGATAAATCCATGCGCATCACGCCTGCGGAGGATGCGATGATCTGCGGCGCGGGCGAGGAGCTAAGCAGAACTAAGGCAAGGCCGACAGGCACCAGCGGTAGCGCGCTAGATACGGCAGTGATACAATGGGCGAAGGATTGACTCACCATAACGGCCGCGAGCGTGCGCCCACCTGCAGCACGAAAACACCCAAGACAATCGAGACAATGAGCAGGGAGAATGGGGCGTCTCGACTCGCCTCGACCAGCATCGACCCCTCGGGAAGGGGACCCGTCGGTGGCACGAAGCGGCGAGCGGCGAGGGGCTTCCCCTCAAATGGCCCCCTCCAATGTCCCTGGCCGAGCTCCTAGGGCGAAATATCCGGGGGAGGTCGCATTGGCAAGGGACGTGTTTCCGCAGTGCCGCCCGGCGTGAGGGGGAAACGACGGCGATGCCAGGAACGGGCGGCAGAAAAGGGTAAGTGAGCCTGGAATGGGCCTAGGCGGAAACAGCGATACGGAGCCAGTCCGGTCTTGCGCAACGTGCTTGCTTCCAAGGTCCACCAAGGCGTCGCAGCAGGACTGAAGATGACCGAAAGCGGAAGGACCAAAAATGGAAAAGACCAGGCCAGACAGACCAAAAGTAGAAAGCGCATATCGACGAAAAGACAGAGAGGGAAGCTGCCGCTTGGACGATGCTTCTATTACTGATGCTTGGGGTTTCAGTTAATTTAGGGCGCCACGGCGCCCATCAGATTCCCGGCCCCAGGAGTCAGGCCCAATGACCGCTCTGGACGTCCCTAGACGTCCCTATGGTTGGCTCCTTCGGCCTCGACGGCCGGTAATCCCGCAGCATTCCGGGGGGGGAGGGGAGGGGGCCCTGGGGGCCATTTCGCAGCGCCGGATTGCGCTGGAGGCCGGTTGCCCTTGGGTGCCCTTTTAGGCCCTTTAGCTGCGGGTGTGCCTTGAACTAGGGACCCCCGTTCGCCCGTGCACCCTCTCCAGGTTGCCCCCGTTTCGTCCCCTCCGACTTCCTGCGTTCACCCACCCTCTCCTTCCGCAAACCTTCAACTCTATTTTTTTTTTTTTTTTCACAGCCCACCATCGCGTAGCAGCCGCCGCATCCACTCCGCCTTCCTCCTCCTCCTCCTCCACCTCCTTCTCCCCTCCTCTCCCCTCCCCTCCTTCCGACAGACCGAATACCACACACTCCTTCCTTCATCCTCGACCTTCGACACCTGTCACTCGCAGTCGGCCCACAGCGACGCAGGCGCCGTCGACACATCCCCGAGATATTCGGTCTTGTGCGGTGCGACTGCGCTACTCTGCTTCCCTCCTGCCGTGCCGTCCCGGACTGACGACGTTGTCAGCGCCGTCCAGACCGTGATATCCACCGGCTGGCGTCGACCTTGCAGAAATCGCATCACTTCCATCCCACTTCCTTATCCCCTTCTCTCACCCCCCCCCTTCTCTTGACCTTCTCAAGACTCTCCCCACCTCCAACCCTCTACCCCGCCGTCCTCCCGCTGCGAGGCGGCGCCGCTCTTTACCCAGACCGAGGCTCCTACCCGTCGTCTTTTGCTGGCTCAGAACTTGGCTCTGGGTCGGCAGAAGAAGCGTATGCCTCGTCCGTCTTCCTCGGCCAAGCGACAGCAGGGAGCGGCGAACCAACGCGACACCCGACACGAGAATGGCCTCGTAGGCCCCGGCCGACGAGTTCCCAGGCAGAAGAGCCAAAGTCAGCTCGCCGACGGCCACCTACACGGCCATCAACACGGCCATCCGCTCCCGCATCCGCATCCGCATCCGCACTCACACCAGCAGCGGTGCTCGTACGGCGACGAGTCTGTCGGCCTCTCGCCAGGCCACCCGCCTGCCCCCGTCTCGCTCTCTCTGCCATCCGCTGGCGCAACTGGCCTTCATGCCGCAAATGGCACCGCCTCCAAGGACCGTGACGATATGCCCGCCGCTCCCCTGCGCCGGGCGTCGCTAGGCGCCTACTCCGAGTCCTCCTCGGCCGACTCGCTTCTGGCTTCCTCCCGTGGCACCTTCGCCGAGGAGAACCACCGTCGTATCGACGTCAACGCCGCCAAGAATGCTAATGTCCACCGCGACCCCGGCCCTATCGACCTCGCCCTCACGGTTCTGCGATCATGCCCTCTCTACGACACCATCGCTATCCTGATCATCCTCATGCAGCTCTCTCCGATCGCCCTGTCCTGCATCTATATGCTGTTCACCCTCTTGACCTTCGTCCCTCCCGTCACCACCAGCTCCGGGCTCAGTCTCACGGATATCTTCGAAGGGACGCTGGGCACGCCGTCCCTGACGACGCTAGTGTGCATGGACGTTGTCGTCCTCCTGGTCTGGCTCTTTCTCTGGAGCCCTCTACAGCTCTTGATCCTAGACCTCGCCCAGGTTGTCATAGCCCTGACCCTCGGCGGCGGCGCGGGCTCCCGGCAGGGGTCCTCCAACAACATATTTGTGTGCTTGGGTATCGTCCTGTTTTCCCACTTTGGGCGCTACCCTAGTCTCCACAAGCTGTCCCAACTTGGGCCTGTGCTCGGCGCCGAAGGCTTCTTCTTCTCTCCCGATCGCGATGACCCCCTCGAACCTGCCGTCCGCGTGTTTGGTCGGAGGGGCGCCGAGTCGTGGATTAGGAATATCTTCGCGATACACATTCTCACCCAGGGGGTTGTGCGGTATATTCGCGAATGGTATCTCAGGCGGGAGAAACGGGACCTGCTGTCGCAGAGCCTGTCCGACCCCGAGGCGGGCAAAGGCCCCCCCTTTTCTACCGAGTCTTTGACGGACAGCGGGTTCGGCACTGCGGATGCCGACCCCAACGCTGCCCAGCTCTCGACCAAAAAGAAGAGGAAGCAAAGTGCCCAAGTCCGTATACGGCAGCCGCTCTGGGCGGCCCTTGCGAGCACGAAAATTGTCATGGTAAAAGAATACGAATTGTCCCACGCGGCCTCCGAGTCGGCCGGCTCAGAGGCGACCGACGTTGATAACCTAGGAAATGCCCCCTTCTACCAACAGGCGGGCCAGATCTGGATATGCTACGTCGGACACGACGAGGTGTGTTTCAACACGAGTGCCTTCGCAGAAGGTGAACCGTACCTTAACGGCCACGCCGCCGGTTCGCCATCTTTCGTTGACCCCACCAAGCCCTTCTTCGTCCGGGTCAACAACGCCGTCTGGCAGCCCACTCGCATCCTCGCTGTCGAACGGGACGTCCGGCGGGCAGGCGATGAGAACCTCCGGGAGGGCGCGGACGCCGCTGGTGGACGAGAAGGCGCGGAGAACATCAGCATGTCCGAGGACGGCGATGGTTCGGCGGAGGTTGGCTCGGTGGAGGATGTCCAGGAAGCTCGGGAGTCAATGCATGTCGTCGCCGCCGGAGAGGAGGATGAGGTGGACCGCGACCGCCAGGGCCCGCCGGGGACTCGGTGGACTGGGGACATCTACGGACTTACGCCGCTGTCCAACTACGAAATCGAGTTTGTCAGCACTCGGACCGGCGAAATCCTCTTCAGCACCAGCATTAGGACGGCGCAGGCGCCCTCGAAAGAGGCGGAAATCGTTCCGAAGCCGGCACCGCCGGTTAACGGCCAAGTGCGTCGCCGGGAGTCGCCAGCTACGACTATCCGTGCTTCCATCGCTACGCAAGAGGCCAAGTTGAACGACGAGAAGGCCAAGCTGAAGGTGCTCCGGAAGGAGAACAACCGGAAGCTGAACGCGCTGAAGAAGGAGATCGACAAGCTCGCCACGGCCGTGCAGTCTGCCGGCGGCAACGACGAGAAGCTGAGGCAGAAGATCACCCAGAACGCGGTGCAGCAGAAGCAGGCCGAGCAGTCGACGCTGGAACTCGAGGAGGAGCTGAAGGACGTGGGGGCCGTGCCGGACGATCTGGTCAACGAGCAGCGCAAAAAGAAGGGCGAGTGGGACCGGGAGAAGGCACAGTTCGACGGGGCGCGCGCGTCGTTTAAGAGCTTTAAGAACGCCTTCGACCGCGAGACCAAGGCCTTGGAGGACGAACACGCCAGCCTCCAGGCCAAGCGCAACAAGATTGCCACGCGCATCGCCAAGGCGGACAACGACCACGCGCGCATCACGGACGCTAATGCACGGGGCTTGGACGAGGCAGAACGCCGCGGGCAGGAGCGCGCAGCGCTGGAGATGGACATACTGCGCGGGAACCAGAATTACCTCAACCGGATCGCCGCCGTACAGGCCCGGAACCGCGACAAGGTCGAGACCATCAACGCCATGCACGAGGCCATCAAGGCCTTCTACTCTAGCTTCAACTCGGAGATGCCGTACGACGACCGCTCGTACGCCGCTGCGAATGCCGCCGCTGTCGCTGCCAACGGGTACCCGCTTCCCCCCGGATGGCCGGGTGCTGCTACTACTGCTGCTCCGCCGAACTATGCGCAGAGTGGCAGCGTCGGTAGTGGTACCGGCGGCAACGGCGGTGGCGTCGGCATGGGTGGCGCAATGTGGCCCACGTCTGCGGCGGCATCCAGCCTTTCGCTCGCGACGTCGGAGGCGCCCACAGTGCACTCGCAGCTCCAGCCCTTTTTTGCGCTGCCGTCGCTGCCAGCGATGTCGCTCGCGGCCTCCAAGACTAGGGGCCGTTCTTCGTCCATGCTTAGCGACGTGTCCGGGTTCACCCAGTCCAGCACGGCCGACGACGACCAGCTGCCGCCTGTCTCCTTACCCATCCATGGCCCCAACCCTCTTATCCACGCCTACTCTTACCCATCCCATACGATCGCCCATGCGACTCGGCCCGTGTCTAGCGGCCTGACCATCCCGTCTTTCCAGGCGTCGATGCAGTCGATGCCGTCGATGCAACCGATGCAACGCGGACCGCCCGGGTTCAACTTCAGTCGCACGCGTGGCAGCTCCGGGTCGGGTTCGGGCTCGGGCTCGGGCTCGGGCTCGGGCTCGGGCTTCGGCGCAGGCTTGGGATCGGCGCTCAATCTCGGCCCCGGCTTCGGCTCTGGTTCGGGATCGGGCAGTAGCGTCCGCAGTGGCAGCGGCAGTGGGAGCGCCGGTAGTGTCAGGGATCCTACGAGTCCGGTGTAGGCAGGCGGGCCCGTTTACTGGCTTCCTGGCCGTGCTTCCCGGTTTTCGGAGTCCAAGTAAGGTCTATCTATGGTTGTCTCCGCCTCTGGTGGTGGCGATGGCATATATGCGTCCTCCAGCTCCAGGCCTCCGCATGGAGGTTTTCCACTTCTAGGTAGTCCTTTGTGAGAAGGCGTGTTGGGACAATTCAAACATTTTTACCTTTATCATAGCGTGTGATTGTGTTATAGTTTACCTTGCCTAAGAGAAGAGCGGCCAAGCATAGCGGGTGTGTCGTGGCGGCGATGCGTTATTGGTACGGCTGACACCGAAGCCTTATCCCACTACGGCATTCCGATAAAGCGAACTAGGAAGCGTATGATATATCCGATTTCTTGGTAGATGCTATGAATTGTATTATGCGAGATCGTACTGCACTAAAATTTGTGAAAAGGGTAGAAAGTAAAGGACAAGAGGTAGCAAATGGCCAGACTTCTCTCCTCTCTCCTCTCTCTCCTCTCTCTCCTCTCTCTCCTCTCTCTCCTCTCTCTCCTCTCTCTCCTCTCTCTTCTCTCCCTCCTCTCTCTCTTCTCCTCTCCCTCCTCCTAGGTACTGACCCCGGGATGCCGCAGGGTGTAGCGCAGGCGGACGGGGACGTCGGGCTTGCTGGCTGAATGGTTGTTGCGATTGGCGGGGGGCGCCTCGTCCAGCTTTTGCAGGGTGGCGGCGTCGAGCAGCTCGTAGTCGAAGCGGGCGACGAAGAGGGCGGCGATGATGCCCATCTCCAGCTTGGCGAAGCGCATGCCCAGACAGGGGTGGCGGCCGGTGCCCCAGCCCAGATACGCGTGGGGCACGCGCTTGTCCTCGGCGCGGTCGGGCAGGTAGCGGCCGGGGTCCCAGCGGGACGGGTCGGTGTAGATGGCGGGGTCCATGTGCACGTCGTCGATGAGGTAGACGGCGAAGGCGTCGGGGGGGATGACCTCGGTGGCACCGCCGGCGGTGGTGGCGATGGGCACGGGACGGTTGCTGATGTTCTTGCGGAAGGCGGTGCCGACCAGCTGGTGGCGGATGCACTCGCGCAGGCACAGGTCGATCATGGGGAACTCGGCCTCCCACTCGTCGACGGACAGGGTGGCGAGCACGTCGGAGGGGGACTGGGCCGGGGAGGTGCGGTGGCGCGCGACGGCGGCGTCGACCTCGCGCTGCACGCGGCCGTACCACTCGGCGTTGCAGGCCAGGTAGGCGAACATGGCGGCGGCGTTGATACCGCTGTTGAGCTGGCCGGCGAAGAGGGCGCCGAGCACGAAGGTGAGGATCTTGACCGTGTCCTCGCCGCCATCGATGAGGAACTGCAGCGCGTCGTCGCCGCGCACGCCCGTCGTGCGGCGCCGCTCCACGATCTCGCTGAAGACCATGTACAGCCGCGCGCCGGCGACGGTGCGGCGCAGGTGGCGCGGCGTGGGCAGCCAGGGGAAGACGATGCGCGCGGGCGAGCAGCACGACTCGACCGTCTCGAACAGGCGCAGGGTGCGGTCCAGCAGCTCGGGCGACTCAGCGATGTCGTCGGCGCCCACGGTGCGCATGGTCAGCTGGTACACGATGCGGTAGATGTCGTCGAAGGGGTCGAACACGCCCGTGGTGCTGCTGTTGTTGCGGGCGACGATGGCCTCGAGCCGCGACCGCGCGTCCCCGACCAGGCGGGGCAGGCTGTTCTGGAAGTTCTCCTTGCGCATGAGGGCCGTCATGTTCTTGACGAACCACTTGGTGAAGACGGAGGCCTCGCCGGGCGTGGATGTGGCTTCCGTCGGGGGGGTGCCGGTGAAGAGCACGGCGTATCTTGGGGGCAGCGTCAGCGCCAGCTTGTCTCTACGCACGGGTACATACGCGCGGGGGGAAGGACGCACCCCTCGCTCATGTTGAGATCCTTGCTCTCGAAAAAGGTCTTGCGGCCGCCAGGCCCGGACACGGCGACGATGGGGTGCCGGCCGAAGTAGAAGCTGAAGTGGCCGGTCTCGCTGGCGAGGACGCCGGCGCGGACGAAGTTGCGCCGGTCGGAGAAGAAGCGCAGCATGCCGACGACTGGGTACGCGCCCGCGCGCAGCAGGCCCGGCGCCGTCTTGGGCAGCGCCGGCCGCCACGCCGCGGCGGAGCCGCCCAGCAGGACGGTCGCGAGCGCGACCAGGAGCAGCACGTACACGCTTGCCGGCCAGTTCTGCGGCTGCGCCGGCGCGGGGAGCCGCGCCAGCTGGGCGGCGACGGCCTCCATTCTGTACGTCTAGGAGGAAAAAGGGAGGAGAGAATGGTGGGGGAAAGAGGGGAGAGGGAGAAGAGGAGATGGAGGAGATAAGAGGGAAGAGTTAAAGAGACTAAAAAAAAAGGGGAGGAAGGGGGACTGAGAAGAGGGAGACGCGAGGTAGGTATAGGTACCTGCGCCGTCAGCGGCAACAAGATTAGACGAAGTTGAGAAGGGGGTTCGGGGCCCCGGGGCGGGGACGAGAGAGAGCCTCTATCTAATGCGTACGGATTACTGCCCAGCAAGCGCTGCCGTCAGACGCGATGATAGGTGCGAGTCGATCGCATCTTTTCGGACGGCTCATTATCCCCTCGACGAACTCGGGGGCGTTGCGGCGTCGCTGATTGGGCTGCCGAACGTGGTGGCCCGGGATGCCCGTCCCGGGCGATGCTCTACCAGCGAACGGGCGACGGCCTGAACAACCCTGAACAGCCCAGAACAGCCCTGGGCAGTCCTGGACAGCCCTGAACAGCCCTGAGCGTAAGCCATGAAGTGCTAGTGGCAGTAATCCGTAAGCCTGCGAGAAACATGCCCCGTCGGCGCTAGGCAGGCCAGGGCGCATAAGCGAGCGCCGGAACGCCGAGTTGCCGGCCACGCCACGGGGCCCGCGGAGTCCCAGGCTCGACCTCCCCCGTCGCGGGCCAGCCACCTGCCCTTCTGGGACAGGGGAGACAAAGAGGTTGCAGAAGCGATCACGGTGTCGTTTCTTCTTGTTTTTTTTTATTTTATTTTATTTTATTTTATTTTATTTTATTTAATAACCCGGCGCAGTTCGTGTGCGCGATGCTAGGCTGGACCGAAGCGAGGACGCTACCTACCTGTACCTGTACTTTGCGCAGTGGATTGAAATCCGGGGATAATTTTCAGACGATGGGTCTGGCCGCAGGTGCGGACAGCTGCTGAAGAAGGTACTTAGTGGGGCGGCTTACTTGTATTATTTCCACGCGACAGCGTCAATTCCAGCGCTTACCTGTCATTTCCACCACCCCTCCACTCGCTGTGAGCATCTGCACATGCTGAGTGACAGTGCTATGCAGCACCCGGCCGCTCGAGACGTCCAGGAATCTGCTCCTCAACCGGATCGAGGTCGTCGGCCGGATCGTGTCGCGCATTGTGTCCACCGGGGCGGGCAACCGCCGCATCGTGCTCGATTGCCTGTCCGTCTGGCTGGACGGCGTCGAGTACGAGCGCCGCCCATGATCCACGAGGACATCGCCAAGCGTGAGGCTGCCGCCTACGCCCTGCTGGGCGACCATCCCCGCATCACCCGGCGCTACGGCCTCGAGCTCGTCGATGCCTCCCAGAGCTACGCGCTGCGTCTGGAGCGCGCCTCCCACGGCTGTCTCCGCCAGGCGGTGGTCGACGGCCTCGCTAGCGCCGCCTTCACCGCCCCAACCCGCTGAGAAGCCGAGCGTGGCGATCCGCCTGCGCATGGCTGCCGACTTCGCCGAGGCGTCTGGCACCTCCACCAGAGGCGCGTGCCCTGGGACGACCTCTCCTCTCCACTCGGAACGCGCTCCTGTTCGACGACCGCCGCCTCACGCTGTGCGACTCCGGCACCGGCCACGATGACGTCATCCGGGCCTACGAGACGCGCTAGGGGCCTCCGGCCTGGGGCGCGATTGGGATGCCATCCCCATGATGGCGTGAGAGCTCTTCGCCCTCGGCTCGGCCGCGTACGAGACCACGGAGTGGCACGGAGTGGGAGGTGCCGTACGGCGTCGGGCCGAGCGACAAGGTCGTCGGCAAGGAGGCTGTCCCGCGGCGCGTTGCCACGGCAGGGCGAGGGCAATCCCACAGGGGACCTCATCCGGAGGTGTGGACCGGATACGTACTGGCGACGCCCGATTCGTGGGACACGTGTCTCCTGGCGCGAGGCGTGTACCACGGGCTGAACGACCTCGCGTCGCACTATCTCTAGGACGGCGTATAACCTAACATTCGAATAGTATGACGACTTTACAGACAGCCAGCCATACGTCTTCCTCCGCGTCTTGGGCCTACTCCGCCCTGGTGTCCTGCCACGCCAGGACGAGGTACTCATCCTGGACCCGCCCGCCGGCGACGTGCGCCGTCTCGAGAAAGCCGCGGATCTCCTTCTCGTCCTCGGCGCTCAGCGCCACGCCCAGCGCGTCCCAGTTCTGCTCGAGGTAGCCGATCTTCTTCGTGCCCGGGATCGGCACGATATCGTCCCCCTGCGCCAGCAGCCAGGCCAGCGCCAGCTGCGCGCTCGTGCAGCCCTTCTCGCGCGCGATGGCCGCGAACCGCGCCACCACGCGCGCGTTGGCCTCGATGTTGTCCGCCGCGAAGCGCGGCAGGTGGCCCCCGCGCCCGTCGCCCTCGCCGGTGACGTC
>JAKLNC010000103.1:0-96086 GCA_022813145.1 Barbatosphaeria neglecta | reverse complement strand
CCTCCCACCTTTCCTTTTTTTTCCCTTTTGCTGCCACTACCACCCACCACCCACCACCACCACTAAAAAAGGGAGACTTTAAACCTTAGCTGCGCAACCAACCTTGTTGCCAAAATAAATTCTTTATCGATTAATTCTACTATTGTTAGCCCTACGGAATTGATTCAGCTTATATGCAGCTCATTTTTCTTGTCTTCTTCTTATTTACACCTATCTACCTAGTTCTAAAGCCCACAAGCTACTATATGAGTACAGCATCCACTACAACTTTAGGGCATGAAACAACATGTTTAACATTGCTTAGGCAGCTGCAATTGCGCGCAAACAGTCGATTAATTTTCTATCGCTTGCCTTAGAGAGCGCTTGCTGTAATGAGCCGATCTGGCTTGTCTGCCAAAAATTCGACTTGTTTGCTCCCAATGTTTGCCTGTCTACCGAGTTTTGCCACTTACAAGAGGCTCGTCTACCGTCGGTAGACAGCCCGTCTACGCGAACGATTGTATACAAGGAGTTAGTATGGCAGAAAAGAATAAAACTAGCAAGAAGGACAATAAACAAGCTAAAAGCAATAAAGGCAAAGGAAAACGCCGCCTTAGCGTTAGGTTTTTTAGCTTTATTCCTTGCTGCTACCTCTTTTCCAAACGTCCTTTTTAATTAAGCCTCCTTGCTTGCCAAGCCTTCTTCTTTAGCTAACCTTGGCTTTAAAGGTTTTGCGTGGCTTAAGCTTTCCGCTTTTAAAGGTATTGTTAAAGCAAATGCTAGGAATTTTAAAAGTTTGTAACAAGTTCCTAAGTATTTTCTTCTTCTCTATATCCTTTTCATTTAATTAGGTATTCACTATATCCTTAGTGTTTTTAGTAGTTTTGAATTGCTTTCACATTATATTTTTCAAAGTTCTTTATTTTCATTGTTATTTTAAAAGAAATGCTTAAATCCGCTACTTTAAAAAGCGATACATAAAATTATAAATAAATGTTTATTGTTACAAGCAACTTAAGTTCGTAGTTAACATCTGAAATTTTTCGCGTAATCTCAAATGGTCTAAGTTTTTTGTAGTTTAACTTGTTGTTTAGTTATTTGGTTTTAATGTTTCTTTATAACAAATACACATAATCTCCCTTTTTTAAGGCTAGTTTCTTTAGCCTAAACTGGTTTGCAATGTTTGTTATTTGCTGCTGGAGGAACTAGAGTTCTTAACGTAAATTAATATGTAGTTGCTATAGTTGTTCGCCATGAATATTTGCTGCTAAAACTTGGGTTAGCTTAGTGTTAAATTCAAAGGTAGGTTTATATCTAAAGTTGGCGAAATAAGGGGAAATCCCCATGGTTTCTATAGCTGCGTTATTATATGCCATTTGCGCTGTTAGTAACAACAAAACCTAGTTGTCTTAAGCATAATTAACAAAAAACCGTAAATATTGCTTAAGTGTTTAATTCGTTCTTTTGGTTTAACCGTTTGTCTTTAAATGGAATGCAATTAAGGGCTTTAGCTTTATTCCCAAGTGTCTTGCCAAGCTTGTCCAAAAGTTGGACATAAAGGTGGTTTTTTAATTTAAGACAATTTCCGTTAAAAAACCGTAAATGCTTGCAACATATTACAAGAACTAGTATGCAAAGTTAAGTGCTTAATGTCTTTTATTAATGGGTAAAAAGTACGCAAACTTAGTAAATTTGTTAATTATAACAAGGATACTATTGTATAGTTATCTTGTTAAAGGTTTAAAAGATAGTAAAAGCTTAACAATTAAGTCCCACGAAATACTTAACTATAAGCGTTTTAATACAAGCAACGCTTGTAATTAACCATATGGTGCATGTTATAAGGCCTTGGTTTTGTTGCAAGTATCACAGCTACGTACATATTTCTTAACTTTTTAACTCCATTTAATTATATCGTAATATCGTCTTAGTTAGTTAAATGTTTTAAAGTTTCTGAAATATCTTGTTAGCAACGTTTTATGCGCATGGCAAATTGCTGCTTTTCGAAGTTTTAAGGGTACCCAAAGTTTTCCTTAGCTGTAAGGGAGTTTATCGTTAATTATAACTCCTTTAAAATAGTTGTTGTGTGTGTTAATGTAGCTTCGTAATTGTTTTAAAACAAAATTTCGCATAGCAATCCAATGCATAGCTCCCATTGTCATCCTTTTATCTTTAAGAGCTAATAAAGCCCATGGCTTTAGAATTCCATTAAACTTTGCATCTAATTTTTAACTTAAAATATTCGCTTTCTCATTTAGTTTCCCTTTTTTATAAAGAATTTAGAAGTTAAATTTTGCAAAGTCTTTAGCCCATCTTGTTTATTGTTAATTAAGCTGCTTCGTAGTTGTAAAGTGTATTAAATTTCAGTAGTTTAAGTATATAGTAATAAGGTGTTATGCTCCCTTAAGGTAAACATCCCATTCCTTAAAAGCATACATAACAGCCATAAGTTTTTTGTTATAAATAAAGTAGTTTATTTGTGTTTTGTCGAATTTGTGTGAAAAGAATGCCATAAAATGTAGCCGTCTTTCATTGTCTTTTTATTCAAGTTATCCTTTTATAGCAAAGTTTAATGCGTTTGTTTTAACTTTGTAAGGTAAACGAGGATTTAGTGCTTTAAGGATTAAGTTAAATAACATCGCATCTTTAATGTAGTTAAAGGCTAATTAGGTTTCTTTTATTTAGCGAAAGTTTACGTCCTTTCTTATAAGGTTTATAAGAAGTTTCGCAAAACTATTGTAGTTTTAAACAAATTGTTAGTAAAAGTTAGCGAATCCCAAAAAGGCACACACATCTTTCGTTGTGGTAAGCGTTAGCCAATTTTTCACTGCTGCAAGCTTAAACTCTTGCATTCTTATCTTTCCAAGCTTAATGATGCATCCTAGGAAATCAACCTTTTACATGTGGAATTTGCTTTTATTCACGCTAAGCAAAAGGTTTACATTCTAAAGTTTTTCCAAAATGGCGTGTATATGTTGCTAATGTTCTTTTAAAGTTTTTGAATATATAAGGATATCGTTTAAATAAGCAATTACAAAAAGATTGAGGTGTTTTCGAAGAACATGGTTAATTATTTCTTGGAAGCTAGCAAGGGCGTTGGTTAGCTTAAGTAGCATAACGGTAAGTTTATAATAACCATATTAGGTTTAAAAGGCAGCTTTCCATTCCTTTCCTTTTTTTATACAAATAAGGCTATAAGCGTTTTTAAGGTTTAAAGCTATAAACCATTATGCCTTGTTAAGTTAATCTTATATTTCGAGGATAAGTAGCAAAAGATATTAATTCTTAACGGTAATATCATTTAATTTTTAATAGTTAATAACTAATCACCATTCCAATTTGCTAATAAGTGTCGTTTTTTGCTTCTTTTTTTAATTCATCTTAAGTATAAAGGCAATAAGAAATCCAGCCAGTAACTTAAAGAGCTAAATAGTTCCTCGCTTTAGATTTGCATCAAAGTACCGTCTTAGTGCCACAAGCTTGCTTTTATTAAGCAAGTATATTTTTATAAATGGTGGGTAAGTGTTAGGTTTTAGGGGTATTTTGTGGTTTCATCGTAAATGTTTAGGAAGGCTAACGTTAGCCTTATCCCTAAATAGCTAGGGGTACCTTTATAAGTACTTATTTAAAACGCGTTTAGTTCCAATTATATTTAATGTTTCTTTTATTAAGAGGAGAAATTATACTTTATCTCGTTTGTGTAATAGCTTATTGTAAGCTTTTAACTAATCTTCGCAACAAAAAGGCGTGTTGTTTTGCCCTTTTACAAGCTGCAGTTTTGCCATAGCTGTTGCAAGTAAAAGCTTAGTATTAAGGTTTTGCACTAAGTACCATTTGCCTTAATGCAATTAGCTAGTAACCTAGTTAATTATAAGGTTTTTTTCTTATAGCTAATTTTATTTTAGCACTATCCCTTATAATGCAAGAGTAATATTAAGCATAAAAATGCTTTTATGTCTTAGTATTTATAAATAAGCGTAAGGACTTTTATAAACAACTTATTTATTTTTATAAGTTATGTTGTTTCCTTTAAAGTTTGTTAATTAGTAAGGCATGTCCTTGTATTGCTATGGCAATCTTAGCTTGTTAACTAAACATAGGTAAATATAGCTGCAGTTAGTCTTACTATTAATTAAGGCGTTAATCCACTTTTTTTCTAACTAAACCCTTAGTTTTAGCTAGGTTCTTGTTTTCTTTATTATTTGCAAAGATAAGGTTTGTTGTGTTACGTGTCGTTTCTTTACAAGCAACTTTTATTGTTTTTTAAATTTAAGGCGTTTTTAACAAACATTTTAGTGTTTTTGTTATATTTATAACTATCTCCTAAAGCCATTTCTTTAAAAGGTATGCCATTAACATTATATGCTTAAAAAGCAAACCATATGCTTTCTTTTATAAGCTTCTAAACTTGTTTAAGCGTGGAGCAGCAAATAGGAAATGCAGCCACTTAGCTAGCTCATTTTTTGTCATTCCTTACAAATCTCTTTGCAAGGCTAAACTCTAACGCTTTTTCCTTTAAACTTATGTGTTAATTCTTTGTAACCAGTTTTTTAAGACACTTTTATGCTGCTTATTGCGCCGTTAAGGGGGTGTAATTGCATCCCTAAATCCCTTACTTCGCTAAAAAGTTTAGCTAATAATTTCGGTTGCAAATTAGCTAGGCAAACTATTGTCGTTTTTAGCGTAAGTGCTAAATAGTGGCATTCTTGGCGTTGCGATTTTCCTTATACAATGCCTTAGCAACATTAAGCTAGTTTTAAGCCTTAAGTAAGTTATTGTACGTTTTTTTGCATAAAGCACAGTTATTAACATTTTTAAAGGTAAAAGTTATCGCATGCTTTGTGTTTTTAGCGTATTTTTAGGTGTGTTGCCAACTAATAAATTCTTCTTTATATAAGGGTTGCCAAATAAGAAGTGCAAGTTCTTTTTAAAGCTAAAAATTGTGTATGGCCTTAAGTTGCATATAAAAGCCATAGTTGTCTCTAAAGCAATAAATCTAGGCAACATGCTTATGTTTTGAGGTCCCAAAGAAGCATAGTTTGTGATCTTTCCCCATGTTAAGCAACGAAGGGAACTTTTAACTTTCCTTAATGCTTACCCTTGCAAACCTTAAGCTGCTAAGGCTATCCTTATTTAAGGGATATAATCGGTATAACCATCTAAAATTAAGCGCACTTTTGTTTGGTTTAAGGATTATAAGCAAGTTGGGTTTGTTAAATCCTTGTTTATACTTATCTTACATTGCCTTTCCGCTATCTTGCTATGCACCTGCCATCATTAAGGGAAAAAAGCAATTGTCCCTAGTTATATCTCTTTTAATTCTTGCAACTAGCTATATAGCAAGTTTAGCAACAAACTTGTTTTTTTCGTCTTTTAAGCTGCTGTCTTTTAGGCATAAAGGGTTATATAGTAATAAAGCTTAAATGGTAAACTGTTAAACTTACTTCTTTTTTTTTCATTGTTTTTGTGCTTTATGGTTGTTGCAAAATTGCACTTGCCGTAATCGTTTTAAGGAGGTGCGTAAGTAATGGGTTTCCGTTACTCTTGGTTAGAGTTGTTTTAAGAAGTCTTGTTTATAATAAGTTTCCATTATGCTAAATCGCTTAGTAAGTTCCTTTGCAACTAGCGCAGCTTAAAAGCGTTAATTTTTAAGTACCAAGTGCGTTTTCCCATTAAAGAAGGTGCACTATTATCAAAGTTATTAGCAATCGCAAGCCTAATAGCCTAGCTTATTACAATTAAAACACTTCTTCATAAATCTTTCATCGTTTTACCATGCAAGAGCTATGCTTAGCTTTATAAGCCTAGCGTGCATTTCGTGTAACGTGGGTTAATGCTGCAAGTGTAATCGCTTACAATTTCCATAGTGTTTTTCCTATCGCGATTTTATCCTAACGTCCTCACTTTTTTTTTCTTGTTATTATTCTCATAGTTGTTAGTCCAGTTATACAGCCATGTTTATATACTTTGCAAACGTCTTAAAGCGGTTTTAAAGATAAAGTTAATCCTTAACTTTTTCTTTTAAGCCTTTGTAATACTAAGCCATTAAGGCATTATCGTTATTAAAGTTAAAGCGCATAACCAATCTTTGGAACTTAGTGGTGTACTTTACAACAAACATCTTTTGCTTTAAGCAACCCAAGAATGTTTCAGCTTATTAAGCCGCATTAGCAAATCCAAATATAGCGGTAAATCATTCCTTAAAGCCATTAAACCCAGAGAATAGTTAAGCAGTCTTCACTGTCTCACTACATAGCTTTCTATCTTTATTTTCAAGATTACATTCCATGTGCTCCTTCAAAATCCCTTTATACTATTCCTTAGCCTTTTTGGTAAGTTAAGCTCTTGCTACCACAGCTATAGGTTCCTCATAAACTCTTATAGCTTCTAGATAAACCTGCAACTTGTTTACAAACAAGTTTAGCATGCAAGGATTGCTATTATAGGCTTTAGGAATAAAGAGCTTAAGAACTTCCTTTTTAAAAGGAGTTGGTTGCTAGCCCAAAACCGAGGCTTAAAGCGAGGTTCCTTTAGTTAACATTGCAAAGTGCGCGAAAAATCCAGCCATTATATTGTCTAAAAACTTGCTAACTCGTTAATTAAACAAGAGTAATTAACATATTACAACCTAATTGCAAAGACAAGGTAAAGTAGTGCTTGCTTAAAACAACAAGGGAGCAAGTTATAAACAATTATAAGTTATGGTTAATAAGGCGTGATAGCTAAGAAACCATGCTTAGGATTAACCGCTACTAAACCATCCATCCCTAATAAAGGGGTTTCCTTGTCCATCTTATACACGTTGTCTTAGGCGGCAATTCCATAACCATTATAGTGCATACTGCTTCGAAGGGGCGTTAACAAAGCTTTGCCGCAGCGTTGCCATAGCGTTGTCGCAGCTTTGTTAACGCTTTATTATAAACCCACCAAAGCATTCTAATTAGGCTTTTACTGCCACTCCTTACCGCCTTCCCATTATAAATGTGGGGTTTATGTGTTAATCTAAAATCCGTAACACCAAAGCCTTATAACATGCACCATATAGTTAACTATAAGCGCTGCTTATACTAAAACGCCTATGGTTAAGTATTTTATAAAACTTAATTGTTAAGCTTTTACTATTTTCCAAACCTTTAACAAGACAACTATATAATAATATCCTTGTTGTAGTTAACAAATTCACTAAGTTTGTGTACTTTTTACCCATTAACGAAAGACACTAAGCACTTAACCTTGCATATTGGTTTTTGCAACATGTTGCAAGCATTTACAATCTTTTAACGGAAATTGTTTTAAATTAAAGAACCACTTTTATGTCCAACTTTTAGACAAGCTTAGCAAGACACTTAGGGATAAAACTAAAGCCCTTAACTGCATTTCATTTAAAGACAAACGAGCAAACCGAGAAAACAAACTAAACACTTAAGTAATATTTACAATTTTTTGTTAACCATGCCTAAAACAACTAGGTTTCGCTATTATTAATGGCATAAATAGCATATAATAGCGCAGTTATAAAGACTACTAAGGTTTCCCCTTACTTTGCTAACTTTGAATATAAACTTACCTTTAAATTCGACACTAAGCCAACTTAGGTTTTAGCAACAAATATCCATAGCAAACAACTATAGCAACTACATATTAATCTACGTTAAAAACTCCAATTCCTTTAGCAGCAAATAACTAATACCACAAATTAGTTTAGGCTAAAAGGACTAGCCTTAAAGGAGGGAGATTATGTGTACCTACTACGCAAAAACATTAAAACTAAATAACTAAGTAACAAGTTAAATTACAAGAAACTTGGATTGTTTAAGATTGCGCAAAAAATTTCAAATGTTAATTACAAACTTAAGTTGCTTGCAACAACGAACATCCACCCACGATTTTACATATTACTCCTCAAAATAGCAGATCTAAGCATTCCTCTCGAAACTACAATGGAAATAAAGGACCCCAAAGAATACAATGTAAAAGCAATTTAAGACCACCAAAAACACCAAAGACGTAGCAAATACCTGATTAAATGGAAAAACTACAAAAAAGAAGAAAACACTTGGGAACTTGTTACAAACCTCTAAAACGCCCAGCACCTTCTCCAACAGTACCTTTGGAAGCAAAGGGGTTAAGCCACAAAAGACTTCTAAAGTTAACACTAAGAAAGGAAAAGTTGGCAAGTAGTGAAGACTAGTTGGGAAGAGGATTAATAACGGTGGTTGGGTTTATTAAACCCAACGCAATAGCTGCTTGCTCCTTAGCCTTTTGCGCCTCCAATTCTTTTAAGAACCTCACTGCTAGTTTTGTCCCTTTCCATTAGACAAGGTTTTGCTATTTGCGTAACCTTTCCACCCTTGCCAGCAATATACTCTCCTTGTTAAGGTTTTTTCGTTTCAATCGAATTAAGTGTCCTTTGGCTTTTTGCAACTTGCGATTAAAACAATTCTTCTCGAAAATGATTTGGTTCACTACACGATTAGCACACAAGTTCCTTATCCTTACAATAACATAATGGACGTACCTTTGTTGCAAATGGAATAACCATTCCCATTACACTTTACCCTTGCCCAAACACAAGCTTTGCATTTTTTGGAATGACGCGTGGCGTTGTTTAGCTAATGGCACCTTTAGCCTCGCTTAAAGCATTAAGAGCACGGCATTGCGTTAAAGCCAAAAATGAGAAATAAGCTTAAAACGTGCAATTTCCAACAAGTTAAAAGAGAGACTAGTTTAAATACACAGTTAGCCATGGTTGCATGAAAGGAAAAAGGAAGCTTATAACTTTAGGGACTTTAGCTTGGAAGGAGGAGGATTGTGTTACAGTCCCGCCAAACCGTTGAAGTGAGGCACAAACAGAAAATGAGAGAAACCCCGCAATCATGTGACGCTGTGGAAGTCATTATGTAAGGCGCTTAGACGGCGCTTGATAAGCGCTTACTGAACGCTTTACAAGCGCTTAGGGAGCGCGTCATGAGCGCCTTTAGGAAACCAGGCCTCCTGGAACGAGGAGGATATAAAGAATGAGGCCGTTTCTTTTAAGCTAAGTAAAAAGAGTTTAGTAGCGGTTAATTCCAAGCACGGTTTCCTAGCTACCACGCCTTATTAACCATAACTTGTAATTGTTTACAACTTGCTCCTTTGTTGTTTTAATAAGCACCACTTTACCTTGTCTTTGCAGTTAGGTTGTAACAAAAAGGCGGTGTTTGTTGGTGCAATTACTACATTAGGAAGTTGCATTGTGGTTTTGCGTGACTATTACTACACCTTTACTTAAGTATTACTAAAGTTGCATGTAACTTGTTGCAACTTTAAACACACTTTTCTCTTCCTTTAAAGGAAGCTATGGTATATAAGGATACTATAAAGATAAAGCATTGCTCCCTTAACATGATAAATAGTTTTGCAGCGGTTAATCCCAAGCACGGTTCCCTAGTTACCACGCCTTATTAACCATAACTTGTGATTGTTTACAACTTGCCCCCTTGTTGTTCTAAGCAAGCACACTTCACCTTGTCCTTGCAGTTAAGGTGTAACACACACTTTATTGCATTGTAACAAAGTTTAGCAAAGCGTTAACAAAGCCACTATATGGTTATGCTATTAGTTTAAGATGTTTCTTACGAGATGTATATAAAGAAGAACAAAGAACTTTATTCTAAATAAGTAGTTTTGTAGTGGTTAATTCCAAGCACGGTTTCTTAGCTACCACTGTTACGGTCCCGCTAAACCGTTGGAGTAGGGCACAAACAGAAAATGAGGGGAACCCCGCAATCATGTAACGCCACGGAAGTCATTATGTAAGGCGCTTAGACGGCGCTTGATAAGCGCTCACTAAACGCTCTACAAGCGCTCAAGGAGCGCGTCATGAGTGCCCTTGGGAGACCAGGCCTCCTGGAACAAGGAGGATATAAAGAACGAGGCCGTCTCCTCTAAGCTAAGTAAAAAAGAGTTTAGTAGCGGTTAATCCCAAGCATGGTTCCCTAGCTACCACGCCCTATTAACCATAACTTGTGATTGTCTACGACTTGCCCCCTTGTTGTTCCAACAAGCACCACCTCACCCTGTCTCTGCAGTCAGGTTGTAACAACCACGCCTTATTAACCACAACTTGTGATTGTTTACAACTTGCCCCTTTGTTGTTTCAAGCAAGCATTACTTTACCTTGTCTTTGCAGTTAGGTTGTAACACTACGCCTTATTAACCACAACTTGTAATTGTTTATAACTTGCTCCCTTGTTGTTCCAAGCAAGCATTCACTTTACCTTGTCTCTGCAGTTAGGGTGTAACACCACGCCTTATTAACCATAACTTGTAATTGTTTACAACTTGCTTCCTTGTTGTTTTAAGCAAGCACCACCTTACCTTGTTTTTGCAGTTAGGTTGTAACACTTTCTTTGGTTTTTCTTAGCTTAGCAGCATAAGCGTAGGACTTTAGTAACGGCATTGCAAGGTCGCAGTAAAGTTGTAGCGATGTCTTAGTTAAGACTTGACTAAGACATCCAAATATGGTAGTTTTGCCTCTAAATGCCGCCTTCCCCTTACGGGTGCGGGGTAGTTTCATCATGTGACGGTCTAGGGCTGTAACACTTACTCGGTGTTTAAGCTATGTTTTAGGCAACAAACTAGCTCCGTTAGGGCTACAAAGGCTCTCTTATCTGGATATCCCTCCTTACTGTAGTTTCTGTTTGCGCCGTGTTAATTTTGAACTGGAATTTCAGTCACGCTTAAAGGACGCAGTTAGGCCTTTCGCTGCTGCACCCGTCGCAACTTGCCAAGCAGTCTCCGCTCTTCTCCAACCAGGTCGACCAGCCGCTTCACCAGGCCGGCTTCGGCTCTCACCAGAGACAACTGTTCCTGAAGCCCGGCTTCGGTATCGACGACGACGACGAAGGCGGAGGACCTGGCGGCGAGGGCTTCGGTCGCTGGCTCGGAAATTTCGGGAAGCAAAGTGTTTTGAAGATGCGCCAGGCCAGGGCTCGGCACTCCGGGATCCGGCAATCCAACGTTTGACAGCCCGACATTTGACAGTCCGGCTGAGAGTCCGAGATTTACCGCTTCGTCGCCGGCCTCGGTGGCTGGGCCGGGCTCGACAGTTGGATCTTCGACGCTGGATCGAGTCGACGCATTCACCGCCGTATTACCTACCGCCGGATTATTCGCCGAAGCAGCCGCATTCGCCGCCGCGTTTGCAGCTGCCGCGGCCGGCTTCGTCGTCTTGCGGCCATCCATCCAGTCGGGAAAGAGCCAGAGCCGTCGGTAGTCGTTCACGTCCTCCCCCATGAGGTTGTGGATGTCCTTCACAGTGACGGTGCCGAGATTCCGACTCGGATCGAATTCGGGATCGCCGCCCTTCCTCTTCACCTTGCCGAAGAGGTTGTTCATGCGCTCGGTAGCCTCCTCCATTACCTGTCCGACCTTTTCTTTCACGTGTGTTTTGTTGTCCACCCATACCCACATTCGAATATCGGCGGTGAACTTGCTCTCCTGCTCGCCCGAAGCCGGCTTCTTCCGTTTCAGCAGCAAGGCGGTCTGCAGAAAATGCGGCAACCCCCCCCTCGTCTCCTCATTTTCCCGCAGCGTCCAAAATGCGCACTTGCCTCGCGCCTGGACGAGGCCGGTGATAGTGGTGTGGCTCTGGAGCTCCTTGGACTCCGTTTGCTGCCACGTATATCCGATACCGGCCTTGGCTGGGCCGTAGGCGGCCTCAAAGGAGGGGCTGACGCTGTGGCTCACCTCCTGTTTTGTTGTGGACCGCATGACCACTGACGTGTGATGCGGCGAGATGGCATCCCGCGCTAGCTCGCCGTCCGAGAAGGTGACGGAGATCTCGACCTTCTTAAAGCGCGCGCTGTTGTCGCGCGGTACGAGTGCGAACTGAAAGACGAACAGCGAGGCAGGCGAGCCGTCGGGGACCATGGTACCGTGGGCCACCTGCACCATGTCGCCGAGCACCGTGGCGCGGTTGTGCCCGATGTCCTCCTCGATGAATCTCGTGGTCTGCTCTTCGCCGCCGCCGAGATTGGTGCCTTGGATGATCCGCGCCGCTTTGAGCGCGGCACCGCGCTCCTCGTCGCCCGGCTCTTCCTCGAGGATGACTTCGAAGTGTGTATTATCGCCACTATCTTCGCGCAGCCCGGCCATGGCGGAATGTGGGCTGGTTTGCTAGAAACTACCGACGGGACTGGCTGGCTGTTTGGCAGTTCGTTCCACACCGCCGTAGCCTCCTCTCTGGAGAAACTCCGCCCTTTATCCTTTGCCATCCCCCCTTCAAAGGGCGATGTGAAGAAAATGGGAAGGCAATGTACTATACCTGCGGCCAAACAGCAAAAGTGGCTGAATATTCCATGTTGGGCCAAATGCAGCTGCGGGAATACGACATGATATGATTCTGCTGGTGTCACCATCCTCATTTGAACTTTCTATTGGCCGTCTCGTTCCGCCCCGCGCTGCAAGCCTCATGCATGACCGGACCACTAAGACGGGCAAACTCAGCTGATGCTCTGCCTGCTCTGCCTGCTCTGCCCACCCTGCTGCCTAAAGGCCCGAAAACAGACAGTTTCGCTACTTCACACCCACTTCTCCACCATGTCCTTTATCACCTTCAGCCTAGCATCTCTGTTGGTCTCGTCGCGCCCAATAACCTTGTCAAACATGCGGCGCACTGGGAGCCACTTGCTGCCGCCTGTAGGGTCGCTCTTTATGGCATCAAACGCCTTTCTCATGCCTTTGTGTGTCTTGAGGACTTCCCATTTCTTCTCCCCGGACTTCGCGTAGCTTACTATCGCGGAGTGCAGGATCTGCTCCCGGTTAGCTACGTACGGGTTAGGGGAATGGACGTGGTAGGAGGAAGGCCCACCATGGCTGCTAGCCCTGTGGCGAGGGCGCAGGCTAGCGAGCTGCCGCTATGCTTGTGCCACTCGAGAGGGGGCGCGCCCAGATTTTTCTTGTTCCTGTTGACCACCGGGATTCCGAGCTCGACTCCGGGAAGGAGGTAGTTGCACGATGTGTCCGAGGAGCTGATTCCCCTCCAGCTCTTACCGTCCTGGTCGCCGGCGCCGATGCAGAAGATGCGGTTCGGTTTCAAGTCCTTGGGATACGTGTCATTCTTGATGCCTTCTCCCTTGTCCGGATACGCGCAGAAGAGCAAAACGCCAGACTTGGCGGCCAGCTGGATGGCCTCGCGTAAACGCTTCGAGCGGTTCCTGCCTATGCCATTCGAGCGGCCGTCGTCTGCGTCATCCGAGCTGTCGTCGTCGTCTTCGTTGTGTGAGCGGTTGTCGTCCGCGTCGATGGACCAGCTCATGCAGATGATGTGTACCTTTCTGCGCACCGCCCATATGATGGCCTATGTATAGAGAAGAGTTGAAGATCGAAGACCGAATTAGCATGGGTAAGAACGAGCATCAACGACAATTAGGAAGAAAAAGATAGGGGAGACGAAAATAAATCGCACTTCAGCCGCAGAGTCGATAGAAAACGTAATGTCGTTCCTGCTCAAACTGGCGCCAATATCTCGCCGCTGCTCAGGCTGGAGCTTCGCAACGTGCAGCTGCACGTCGGGACACACGCGGCGGATGTAATACGCCATCACAGTGCCGTGTCCAGTGTAAGAGTAGTTGTAATTACGCGGGGGGGAGCCGACGAAGCTGTTCGTCCCGGAGTGCCACCCACCAGGGGCTACGTTGTGGCTCAGCTTGTCGTAGCTGGTATTGACGCCGTCGTCGATGAGAGCGACTTTGACCGGCATCTTGGTAGGACCCTAGTGATGTTATCAGTACTACTAAGGAGAGAAGCTCAGCAGAGAAGCCTGCAGGATTCGGGCGGATGCACTGACATCACTGATAGACTCGATCGCAATAGCAAGCTCGTCCATGCATATAAGCCAGTCTTGCCTAGTGCCAAAAGTAGTTAGCTAGGGGGACTGGACAAACGGGCAAAACAGATGGACAACGGGCCCATACTCCCCAAATCCCGGCTCGTCCTCGCTCTTCATTCTCGATGTTGCAGGGTCTCCTCCCGTTCCAGCACTTGGCGAAGCCAGCCTGCAGTTGATTTCAGGGGTCTTTTTACAAGGGCCTTCGAGGGATTGTTTACAAGCGTCTGCATCCTTGTGATCGTTTTTACAATGTTGTTCGTACGAGCTACGAAAGTCGGTCTTGAAACTCTCGATATACTGCTCGATCGTCTCGGGGGATTCCAACCCCTGGGCCATCGCCGAAGGATTAGTTCTGAGCAAGCTCGGGCATGGGAACGGAGACAGGGACAAGGGCGAAATCTCGGCGTAAACTCTTCTCTCACCTGGTAAACCTCCACGTGAACCTTCTTCAGCTGCAATTATCCCGCGTCAGCCAGGCCGTTGACAGTATCGAAGACAAGGAAGAAGCAGAAGAGGTAATTGCTATTACTTACGGCTTTAAGCCTCACAAGCCCCTTCTCGCCTGACCAACTTTGCAGCACCGCCTTCAGCCCGCTGCAATACAGATGAAGAGTGCTAACATGATCGCCGCACGCGTCGTAGATCACGTCAATCGGGATGTCTAGCCGCTTCCAGTTCCAGGTTTCGACGTCAAGGCCCTTGAGGCACTCGACAATGGCGCGGTCGCTGTGGGACTTGGTCCCATCCCCCTTTTCAAAGTCTTCCACAACAACCTCGACGACTTTCTTGACCCTTTGCTGGGGATCCCCCTTTAGCCACGAGAAGATCAGGTAAAAGTCGCAGCGGCCTGCGCAGCGCCACTCATTCGACTCGTCACGCCTCTTTTTGCTAGCGTCGTCCCATTCAACGACGACCGTATCGGATATGTGCACAGACTTAAGTACGGTATCCAGCCGGTAGTGCTTGCTTTCGTCCTGGAGAGACTCCCACGAGACCGTGGCATTCTCCAGCGTGAGAAATATTTCGAGTTCTGTGCAAGGACTCGTGTCAGCATACGTCAGTATTGACTTCCAACCCTTGGCTTCCGGCCCGAACCCGACTCACCATTGTCTGGGGTATACATGATGTTCTTGCACGTGTGGGGGTCAAAATTCGCGATGCACTTCCGCACAAGATCGCTCCGCAGACTCTCGAGGCCCGCGGAACTAATCTCCGGGCTGCTTTCACATTCGTCCCCCTTCTCGGCCGCCTTCTCGGCCGCTCTATTGAGCCCCTTCTCGGCCCCCTTCACACCCCCCTTCACGGGCCCATTCCTCTGCTCGCTGAAGTGCTGCAGGGGTGTCAAAGCGGGAGGCTGCGTCTTGAGCAAGCCGGGTTGCAGCTCAACCAGCCTCTTAGCCCACCAGACTTTGGTGTCCGTGATGGGCCGTGTGAGTGCAGTGTGAAGACACGTGCCGCCGGTGCCGCCCTTTCGCCGGTCCCGTATTGCGAAACAGCTCAGCTCCTGATTCTTGCCTCCTTTCGCAATCGGCACGGCCCTGCTGAGCTTCTGCACCAGCGTCTCCGAAAACCGGACACCGCTCTTGATGGCCACATGGATAGCGTTGCAGGTACCTCCGTCGGAATCAGGACCATCCATCATCAACGACTCGATCGCTGCTCGAGACTTCAGCTTCTCGCAGAATAAGCTAACGATCTCCTTCTTGCGCTCGGCATCTAGAGGCGGGATCGGCTTGCCGTTCAACTTATCGCTCTCATTGTCCGTCTGCGAGCCAGCCTTGAGCATGTCGAAGAGTGCCGGTCCCTTTCCGTAGTGTTTGTACGTCACCTTGGGGAGATCCGGTTGCAGCTGAAGGAGAATCGAGATGAGCGGCTCGAGGTTTTCCAGGACAAGCGGACAGGGCTCGTTGGTTTTGAAGTTCCAGTACGTTCTCATCTCCAGCATGGTGTGCAGGATCGTCCGCCCGTAGAGGCCATGAGCCAAGAGGTCCCCCAGCCTATAGGGCTTTCCGTCAGGCTTTCCGTCAGGCTCGCCGTCGGGCTCGCCGTCGGGCTCACTATCGAGCTTTCTGTCGAGGTCAGTGAGCAGGTCCTGGATGTCCTTCTCCGTCATGCCCTTGATTCCGTTGACTTTTCTGGCCAAGGAGGTGTGCAAAGCACGGACAGCGCCCTGCCTTCTTTCGTTGCTGTTGTCAAACCTGCTCTTGCCGAGCGCTTTGCGCCAGTCATCCTTTTCCCTTTCTCTTTCTTCCGCGTCCGCGTCCGACTTGTTACTAGCCGCTGATAGTAGCTGCTTGAGCGCATCTCTGGGATCTATCTCTCTATTGTCGATTCTGAGGCGAGACTTTGTTCGCTTCAGACCGCCTTCCTCTGCCATGAAGGCCATAGCGATAAGTGAGTTGGGAAACTGGAGCAGACGGCCGGTGACAAAGGAGGATGGTTGACTTGGGGGATCTTGGAAGTGGATTCTTGATCGAGAGAGTCTGAGATGTTCTGATAATATTTCCATCATTTGGAGCCCCCCCGCCCCCCCCCCCACACGCACCTGCTTCCAGCACACGCACCTCTTTCCTGACTTATGCATCTATGAATCAGCCAACTGCAGCGCAACTGACCAGAAATTACACTATGAAAGGCAAGTACAGGTACTTTCGTGTTATGGGCGGGCAAATACGGTCGAGGCTGTGCCGCACCTTCCCGGCAGAAGCGCTCCGATTCGCCGATGCGTTTCCGGCCCCCAAATTAAGGGAAGGCGCAATGCACCATTTCGCCTGCCTTCCAAAGCGGGAGTGATCACGGCGAGGGTGCGGGTGCGGGCCATTTTGTCCACTGAGCCTTTGGTTCCTTCGTCTCTCTGTCTGTCTCTCTCTCCTTTACTAATAGTACCCATTCTCCCTGCACCGAGCAGAGCTACAGGTTCCGGTGCTGCGTTGGTATGCCCTACGTCATCATTTACCCGCTTCGAGTATTCCATTACTCTCTTCATCCAGCATCGGGGTCGAGATCTTGTTTCCAGTAGCTACCGCTCCGTGTCAGCCCTCTGCCCCGCTCATTCGAGCGCTGACGATCGTAGGGGGATCCAATGCACGCGTTGCTCGAGAGGTGGCAAAACAACGGAATGGCAGGAGCAGCGCTTGCTGGGGGCCCCTTGGGCAAACTGAGCATCATTTACAGGCCCAAATCCGAGGCTTCCAACATAGAGTGAGGAAATTGTGTCTACTCTCGTCTCGTGAACTCGACTGGGCTGACCGCGAGGTATAATTAGCGTCGTGGCCATACACGGGCTTGGCGGGCAATCCTTCAGGCCGAACTCTGTCGCAGGCCAGAGAGAAAGCTCCTGGCTTCGGAATGTGCTGCCGAAGCTCCTCCCCAGGGCATGCGTCATGTCATTCACTCGAGAAGACTATGCCTGCGATGACGGCACCGCCTTGCTTACAAGCAATGGCGTGGCCGAGACTGCGCGGGCTCTCCTTAACAGTCTGACGGCTAAGAGAGTCGGTTCCAAGGCAAGTGCATTGATGAGCCCCGGAAGAAGACGAATGACTATGTATAACTGGTTCTGCCGGCCTAGTCGCAAGAGTTGCCGATTGCATTCATCGCCCACGACGCTGGTGGCTTCGTCCTGAAGAAGGTGCGCTATTACGGACCCCTATCGGTAAAAGAGACTGCATATCAAGTACTTGATACTGACCACCAGGTGGTCTGGCTCCCTCCACGTCACTCGTATTGTAGGCCATCGTCATAGCCGAAACAGACGAGGAATTCTCCAGCATCGCCCAGAACTCCAGGCAGCTGGTAGGTCCCGTCTTAGAATCTCCGCTCGTCCGGGTTCTTACGAGCGCTTTACCTAACTTTGCTTCTACTCCTCTCCCTCCTCCCACCTGACGTAGATCTTCTTCGGCACGCCACACCGTGCGCCGACCGCCTCGTCTTGGGAGGACCTTCTTATGAGCCTCTTTCTCGCCTCCCCTACGGCTGCGCTATCGAAGCCCTTCACGCTCGACATAGTCACGAAGATGAAGGCGCTGTCGAGCTTCCTTGACGATCTCGCCATCGACTTTGTTTCTGGCGTCCCTACGCGGCGCTCTATCGTCAACGTCTATCAGCTCGCCGGGGAGACAAACCTGAAAAAGACAAGCACGAACGCGGTGAGTTGCATACATGCAACACCACCCCGGCCCAAACCGTAAATGGGCTTGCTTATCAGTAGGTAGCCCCAGAAGGAAAGCTGACACGGCAATTACCACATGTGAATCACGGCAGGTTGTCGAACGCCACGCAGCCACAACCGGCCTTGTGCACGAAGTCAATATACCGCACGCATCGGAGCACAGGGACCTAGCCAGACTTAGAGAAGGCGACCCCGCCGTCTCCTTCATTATCGATGCTCTCGAGGCAGGTAAGAGATGGATACGAGCCACGCATAGTATTACCGGACCTAATGGATTGTGCTTGGCTGATCACCCTGCCTTCCTACCAACAGAAGCGAACACCGAGTACGGCGATTGCCTTTCCAACTTGTTCAGAATCTCGCCCTCCTTTATCGGCCCTGAGGACGAGCGCGGTCCATACGCACTTGGGACGGGCGGCAACGCCGAGCTGCCCAAGGAATATTATGACGCCTGGCTCGGTGCTTCGGGGCCTCGCATTGTCACGTCCTCCGGGCCGCGGGGCGTCGGCAAGGGCTTGAACGCTCGCCTTCTCTTCTGCTGGCTCAAGGAGCGCCAGTTGCCCACGGTATATTTCTCCTTTGCCCAGAACGATGTGCGCCGGGCTTCCACGAGGGCGCTGCTGGGCTCTATTGCATTCCAGCTCCTCAGCCAAGACCCGGCCAGATACCGTAGAGACCGTGGCATCCAGAGGCTCTACGCGGCCATGAAAGAGACTTGCAGCTGGACGCAAGATGGGCTCCGCGTCTTCTTCCGCCACCTTCTAAACACTCCTCCCTCCCAGGATCATCGCTGCCCGGGCGACCTACATCTTATCATCGACGGCTTGCACAGGTGCGACTCGTCCCGCACGCAGCTTCTGGATGCTCTCTCGGATATCTTCAACGATGGCGATCACGACCATCAGTCTACTGGCTCCAGTTACTGGAACGCAAGGCTCAAAGTGGCCTTGTTCTACCAAGACTCCGCGGCCATCTCGGGCGCTCTCGGCAAGCTTGACAAGTTCCGCGTGAAGATCCCCCCACTGGCTGTGCGGTCGTTCATGCCCGACCCGGACGCGCTGGCATCGCGGATGGTCGCGAGCCACCCGCGGTTCTCACCCCTCGGGCCTCAAGTTTCTGCGGCTCTGAAGCGGTGCAGGGACGTTACCGAGCTGTCGCTTACCATCCAGTCCTTGTCCCTGTCCCTCGACGGCGACACTGGCAGTGGCAGCGGCAGCGGCGGCGACAGTGATAGCGAGTCGCCGCCGCAGACCTTCAGGTCTGCGGCAGCGCTGATGAAGGAGCTTCCGCCAAACGCCTCCGATGTCGTGTCTAGCCGGTTTAAGGCCCTTGGGAGATGGGCTAGACTCGCGCTGGGGTGGGTTGCCCATGCTAGGCGGCCGTTGAGTCTCAACGAGCTGGCCGTCGCCGTGAACCTGACTGGGGAACGAGCCGGGGCCCGAGATCAGGGGAGTTTCGACCCGCAGGGCCTCCCCCTAGACACCGCTGCAGCGTTGAAGTCCGCGTTCGGCCCCCTGCTTCGGGTGGACCAGAGCGGAGCCGTGCTCTTCGGTACCGACGAAATTAGGGACTATTTCCTCGGCCTCATCGCCAAAGAAAGCCGGCTTAGGAGGCACTCGACGCTACAAGGGGCCAGCCTTCCCGAACCTGGCATCCCAGGCCATGCGTACATCGTACGGACGCTCCTCGAGTACCTCTCGATGCCCGAGCTCCGGCAGCCAAACGAAATCCTGCTCGAGAACAGGGGCAACGAGTTCCCTCGCCTGCCCCCCGGGCGGCTTTTCGCGCTGCAGATGTACGCGGTGCGATTTTGGCCCGACCACTACCGGGCGGTTGCGAAGGAAGAACGACTCGAAGGCAGGCTGTCGGAGCTGATTGTCCAGAACGAAGGCTTCGTCCGCCTGTGGTCGAGGCTTCAGGCGAGATTCTACCCTATGGCGTCGCCGCCGGGTGTTTGCGCAGATGGAGATCCCCTATTATTAGCGGCCCAGCTTGGGCTTGATGACGTCGTCGAGGAGTTGGAGTCACGCATTACTACGTGCAGTACCGACGACGCGCGCAACGTCTCCGCCATTGCGCTGGCGAGCTGGAACGGCCACGTTGATATTGTAGACCGTCTTCTACAACGGCGCGTTGCGGACGGCGGCAACCGCCTCGCCCTCCCCCTCACCCTTGCCCAAGCCCTGGGGTACCAAGCCCTGGAGCACGCTTCGGCTCGTGGCCACAGCCGGATGACGAAACAGCTGCTGGAGTACATGAAAGCCCAAAACATCCTGCCGTCAGCTCGGCTCGACGGCCTCGTCAGCTGGGCCACACGATTCGGATATGAGGACAAGGTAAGGCTATTTCTCGGGTACTATTCTGCCGACGGCGGCTTCGACGCCTCCCGTCCCGTGGACGGCATCGCACCGCTGCAGCATGCGGCCGAGAACGGCTATCTAGCGATCGTCGAGCTGCTGCTGGGAGAAGAAGCGGACGTCGACGCCGAAGCAGGGACGGCAAAAGACGCGCCCATCGTCCTCGCGGCTGCCAACGGCCACAAGGCCGTCGTGAAGCGCCTACTGCTCGCTCACGCTGACTTCCAGGGAGGAAAATGCCCCGGCCGCACGCCACTGCGTCTGGCGGCAGAGCACGGCCACGAGGCTGTGGTCAGGCTCCTCCTCGACCACCCTGGAGGAAAGGGCGTGGTTGACGCCAGGGATCCCACTTACGTTGGACGGACGGCGCTCGCGGCCGCATGCATTGGGGGCCACGCCGAGATCGTCGGGCTGCTCCTGGAGGAAGGGGGCGCGAGTGCGACCCTGGCAGACGACGAGAACCACACGGCCCTCTACTATGCCATCCGCAAGGGCGGAAATTCTCTGGCCGACATGATCGTCCAAAAAGTAGGGTCGACACTGGGTGCGCTGAAGGATGTCCGGAACGTGTTTCTCCGCGCTGCCGAGTGCGGGTTCACAGACCTCGTCCGCAAATGCCTGGACGCAGACCTGGAGATAACCGCGGACGGGGACGAGGAGGGCGAAGACGTGGACGGGCGGCCAGAAACGACGGAGAATCTGTGGACCTTCCGAGACGAGAGGGGCCGGACTGCGCTTCATTATGCCGCCGCTGGCGGGTGGCGGGATTTGATCAGCCTGATCCTCAGAAGGGGTGCGGACGTGAACGGGAAGGATCAGGACGAGGACACGCCCCTGGAGCTGGCGGCGCTGGCCGGGGAGGCGAGCGTCGTGGGATACCTGCTCGAACATAAAGCCCAAGCTGACCTCGACAAGCTCGTCGCGCGTGTGGCGGGGGCACCGGCCGACCGGAACGGCGAGGGGGGGGCCAGCCAATCGGAGACTGTCAGGATATTGCTGCAGGCCGGGGCCGACCCCAACGCCACGTCCCTCGGAGGCGAGCCTGCCCTCCATCTTGCGGCCGCGGCGAATAAGTACGACGTCGTCAAGGAGCTGCTGCGCGGCGGGGCCGATGCGAAGCGCACGATGCGGTGGCAGTGGAACGCGCTGCATTACGCAGCCCACGAAGGGTCCGACGCGTCAAGGGGCGTTGCCGAGCTCCTCATTGAGGCGGGCACCGACCCAGCCGGCCGCGACTCGGACGGCTGGACGCCCGCTCACAACGCGGCATCGTCGGGCAGCATCCAGCTCCTCGAGGTGTTTCTCCGGCGCTCGCCGGAGAGTCTAGACGCCGAGGACGATTCTGAGAGGACGCCCCTCCACTTTGCCTGCGACACCCCGAGTGCCCTCGCATGGCTGCTGAGGAACGGTGCTGCCATCGACAAGCAAAACAATTGCGGCTTCACGACCCTCATGGAGGCCGCATGCTGCGGCAGCCTCCCTTCGGTGCGCCTCCTGCTGGGGGCTGGCGCCAATACGGCCATCCAAGACGAAGACGGCAGGACAGCCCTGCACCAGGCCGCTAGGGAGGGGATGGTAGCCATAGGACGGGAACTGCTGCAGCACAGCCCAGATCTTCTCCGCGTTCAGGATAACGACGGTTACCACGCGCTGTACGTCGCCATCCAGAGTCGCAAGTCGGAATTTGCGAAGACGCTCCTGGACAATGTCTATAGCCGTAACAGCAACTACCTCAGCGACTTGGACTCCCAGTCCAGGGACGGCGGCAATACACCGCTGATTACGGCTGTCGAATTCGGCCAGAACGAAGTGGTGGAGGCACTGCTAACCCTCGGCGCTGACACGGAGATCCGAAACAATGCGGGACACACGGCCCTGGTGGTTGCCGTGAATAAAAACAACAAGGCTATCGACTTGCTGCTACCGCCACATGACGACTCATCTCCTCCTGCCGACAATGGCCCTTTTTCGGCCGACGGTTATACAGAAAATGGCGTCGAAAATCGTGCGCGAAGGCGGGCTGACGTCAACGCTGGTGGCGACATTACTCAGCCCACGGCGCTACATGAGGCTGCCCGCCGTGGCAAGCTGGCTCTCGTTCGGAGGCTGATCGCCCTCGGCGCCCTTGTAGACGCGCAGGGCGGCCAGTACAACACGGCCGTGAGCGCCGCCGCCTACAACGGATATGACGAGGTTGTTAACCATCTTCTTAACGAAGGCGCCGATGCGTCGCTGGACGGCGGCGTCTTCCCCAACGCGCTGGGAGCGGCGCTCTTTTCCGGCACCTTCGAGCTCGTGGACCAGCTTATCAATGCGGGCTCGAAAGTCAATGCCCAAGACGGCCAAGGACGCACTGCCCTACACCTCGCGGCATCGCGGGGTGTCTGGGACATCCTCGATGGCACGTTCATAGCCGACCACGCTGGTGACCCAACCATTACGGATAAACAGGGCCGCAAGCTGCTACATTTTGCCGCCATGAGCGGCGAGGAGGACGTCGTGTCGGGTCTTCTCCGCTGGAACAGAGACACTGCAGAGCCTCCGGCGGAATCCGACCCGCATCTCGCGGATGTCGACGGCTGGACGCCGCTGCACTGGGCCTGCCGCAGTGACGGGAACCTCGCCATCGTCAAGGCACTAGTGGAGGCTAGAGCCGACACTAGGAGGGTAACTAACGACGGTTGGACACCGGAGAGCATAGCGGCCTTCCACGGCGCAGGCGAGGTGGCGGACTACGTCTGGGGAGAGTTCGAGAAACAATGGAAGGCCGAGGCAGAGGCAGAAGAAGGAGAGGTGAAGCGAAAGACAGCACCCTTGCCCCAGCGGAAGTCCTGGAAAGCCGGCGCCTTTACACCTGTTAACTGCGATGGTTGTTTTGTAGGAGTAAGTAATAACCATCCCGGCATTAAAAGTGGAACAAATAAAACTAACTAGTGTACGGAATATCGCAGCCCATGTGCGGGTTACGGTGGAAATGCCAGCAGTGCCAAGACTTTGATTTTTGCTTCAAGTGCTTTTGGTACGTATTCATTTCCCGCGTTATAATTAATCAGCATTGACGGGAAAATAGGACTGCAGAGCACACTCACCCAGGACATACTTTCCTATGCATCCCCGAGCAAAACGACGACCTTAAAAGGGGGCCGGAAGAAGTAAGCGCTTCAACTTCAAATTCGGACTTGGATTCGACTCAAGAGACCGAGGATGCGGAGCAAGAGGAAGATGATTAGTAGTACCTTGGCGGGAGAATAATGAATGAGAAATAGCCTAGCATAAAGAATGTTAGCATCAGCCTGCTAAATCAGCAGTGTTACAACCAGACTAGGTAGACAGGATAAGGTGGTGCTTGCTTAGAACAGCAAGGGGGCAAGTCAAAGACAATCACAAGTTGTGGTTAATAAGGCGTGGTAGCTAGGAAACCGTGCTTGGGATTAGCCGCTGTAAAACTATCATAAGTAAGTGCTATCTTATTGCTTTTATAGTCCCTTAACCTTGGGTTTTCCTAGCAGCATTAAATTGTTTGTGCAAGACGACCGCATTGTCTTAGCGCAAACGTAGTGATGTCTTAGTAATGTTCGCGTTAGGATGCAACGCGAACATCTTAATATGGTAGTTTTGCCATCTTGCTCCACCTTCCCCTTACGGGTGCGAGGTAATTGTTATGTAACGGTTTAGGGTTGTAACACCTTGCACTTTTAAAAGCAACTTTTCAAAGAATTTAAGCCATAATAGCAAAAACCTTTCTTAAAATAATAGAAGCAAGGCATTACATTAATTCTAAATTAAGAAAATAATATAAGAAGGCATTCTTAATATTTAGCTGTGCAACCAAGTGCAAACATAATACAGTAAAGAAAAGAGAACAAGCTTTGAGGACTTTAGCAAAGAGGAAAAGAATTGTATTATAACCTAAGGAAAAGTGGTATCATAACCTAAGGAAAAGTGAGTTATTACATGTCTAACCTTATATTTTTAAGAGAAAAGAAAAGGCGGTGAAAGGTGGCAAAACTACCCTTTCTAAACATCTTACCTTGTTTATGTTAAGTTTATAATGTAAACTAAGGTTAGACAAATGTTTACATTGTATTTATAACGTAAACTATCCGAAGACGCCTTAACACACTAAGATAGCAATAAGGGAAAAAGTCGAAGTCTGTAGTATAAAAGGAGATAAGTCCTAACTCGTTACTAAAAGATAGTTTTGTAGCGGTTAATCCCAAGCACGGTTTCCTAGCTACCACGCCCTATTAATCACAACTTGTGATTGTCTTCAACTTGCCCCTTTGCCGTTCCAAGCAAGCACCACCTCATCTTGTCTATTTAGTCGAGTTGTAACAAGAAGACTGTGAGGAATATGATGTGGAAGCAATCATTGATCACAGACAACATTAAGGACGCAGCGAGTGTCTGGTCAAATGGAAAGGCTACGGAGAAGAAGAAAACACCTGGTAACCCGTTACGAACCTCTAGAACTCCCAGCACTTCTTCCAACAGTACCTGAAGGGCCAGGCGAATGAAGCCAAGAAAAATCTCCGGAACCAACGGGACCAGACAAGTCTACAGCAAGGGATGCCCAATTTACGTCTGAAGCCAACTCGGGCTGCTCCGCCTGCGTAGGAAGTCCGGCGTTTGCTTGAGGATGAAACCTCTCGTTCTCTTGCTCCAGCACTTCCATCGCTTCCAACCTCCAAAGATTTCGCCGCCAATTCCACTCTATTCCGACGCACCAAGTCTTGTTGTTTCCGCAATCGCTCTACCCTGGCCAAGGATGTGCTCTCCTCCTCCAGATTCTTCCGTCGCAATCGGATTAAGTGCTCCTCGGCCTCGCGCAATTCTCGATCAAGTCGATTCTTTTCGAAAATGACCTGGTCCACTGAAACGGTGAGTGAGGGACCAAAGGACTAAAGAAGAAACGTACCTTCATCACGGATGGGGTGCCCATTCCCGTCATATTTTGCACCGGCACGAACACAAGCCTCGCACCTCATGGTACGGCGAGTGGCGTCATCAAGCCAGCGACATTTCTAACCCCGCTCGAAACAACGAGAACACGGCATCGCGTCGAACCCAAAAACGGGAAATAAGCTCAATAATACGTGCAACCTGCCGAAGAACTTGGCTTGGTAACCCTGCTAGACATATTAGCATGAAGAAAAAGAACGGAAGGAAAACTTACGACTTCAGGGACTTGTCACCGTGGAAGAAAATTAGCTGCGTCGGGAGGATACGGGCAGATCGGTTGGTTGTAAGAAAGATGGAGACGGGAGACCTCGGAAGGTCAGTCTCCAAGCTAATCTATCTAGGGAGGCCGGGCCAGGCACCCATGCATATCACGTGCCCTAAATTATCTCTAACTAAACCCAACCCTAACAGGGGGGCTAGCCAGGAAGGGGCAAGGACCCCAAAGCCCACGAACTTAGGGCCTTACGCACCCACCAAAACGCCTATCAAGTAGCGCTGAATTCCACGCCATATAAATGTTCATTGCAACCGTCTCAAACCAACCCAAACCAACTCCAGAAAGGGGTATCTTCCTTTATTATCACTGTAATATGATAAATGGAGAGCCATCATGAAATAATAAGCAAATAATGCCTTTATTATAAAATGCTAAGTGAGAATGGAAATGAGAGTGTGAGAAGAAAAAGAATAAAGGTGGTAATAAGGAAACTGTAGGGCTCATGTTTGTTCCATCGAGGTTCCAAGTCTCCCATCATCGTTAGTTTTGCAAGAGATTAGCGCAGTGCAAGCCAATGATCTTTAATTAAGCCCAAACCTTGGACATTGTTTTGGCCTGGAGTGCGCTATCCACCTATTCTTAAATTAATGCCCTTTGCAAGCGCATCTTCCAGATTTAATCAGTTACTTTATTAGTATAAGACGAAAAGTTAGCTGCCATTTGCACAAATGCATCCCAATTTACCTTAGTTAAGGTTAATAAAAGTAACTAGAATGGCAGTAAGGTTTTGGCTTTCTTTAAAATAAGATTATTGTTTTGTTTAATTGCGGTGTTTGCTATGCTGCTAGCCCCTTTTAGTGCACTATAAGCAAGCCGCTTAAAAGCAGTTTGCTGCAAAGCTATTGTTAAGTTCTCGTTAATGCTTAAGTTTAGTAGCCAAGTTTGTGTTAAAAGGTGTTAAAGTACACTTTAATTGCCTTCCAAACAGCGGAAGTTAATGTTAATGGTATTAAGGAGCTTGTTAGTTAGTGCTAAGTATTAGGCTTTGTCCCAAAAAGCGATAATTGCGGCTACTTTTTATAAGATTTCTTTAAGCACAAGCATTTGCTTTGCGTTAGCCTTAGGAGTTTTAGGCGAAATGTTCGCCGCTTACATTATGATAATTTGGCGGTAAAGCGCGTTAGCTAATAGGCATAAAGCAATCTTTAGCTATTAAGGAACTGCATTAATAATACCATTAATGCATGTGGTTGCTTTTTTGGTAAGCGGCACCGAAATTAGTTGATAAATAACCGTTTTAGCCTAGTTTTTAAGTTGCGTAAGCTTCTTTAGCTTTAAGTACTTTTTCTTGGTTTTTGCTAATGTTTAGCCCTTGCCATTATTGTTATTGTTTTAAGGATAAGTGTTTATGAATTGCTAGTTAAATGTATAGCTAAAGGTTTAATAACAGTTAATTGGCGTAAACTTTATGGCTTGGATTTGTGCCAATTAGGGGAGAGTATGTAATAGTTGGTGAATAACAAGGAATAATAAATGTTCTTGGGTATATATGTTATGTTAAATGGAGTGGTAAACTGCTGCCTTATAGGCATAAGTAGCAAGTGGATATAATAAAAAAGTAAGAGACAATTAGCAAAGATTTGTTAATGCGCTTCTAAGGACACTTAATTGCAAGCTTAAAGGTTTATTCCGTCTTAAACAACCATTAGTAGGTGTATATTTCCAAGCACCTTAGGAAGATTTACAAGTAATAGATTAATAGCATAAGCTAGTGCTAACAAGGCAAGGTATGGCTTAAGGCTGTTAACATGGGCCTTATAAGCACGTTAACAAGTAGTTAAGTTAATAATTTTAAGTAACATGTTAGAAATAATCTAAATAACTTCTCATGGTTTGGTTTAGCATGGATAAAACATGGGCGCCTGCTATTTGTCGCTTGTGCGGTGTGTAAAGTGGTTCAATTTCAAATCGCAAGTTGCTAGCACCACCTTCTAAACTTAGGCTTCCACAATGTATAGGTTATTTGGCTTTAATGCTTCTTAATCCTTTAACGCGCGTTGTAAGTGCTATAACACTTAGTGCTTGGTTTATTCCTTTCTTCGCTTTAATTGCTAATTTAGAAACTTAATAAAGTTGTTAATAAAGCTTGTAAATCCGCTAGTTGCAAGTAGCTAAGCGCCATTTACAAATTAAAAGTTGTTAAGTTTGCTAAAAAATGGAAAAAGATAAGGAATTAAAGGGTTAATAGCTAGTAAATTTATAAGGTTTGGGCGGCTATTGTTCGAAGTTTGCGTAAGCGCCACGTAAGGCTTTTTCGCTAGTTACTTAAATGCGTGCTCACCTAAGTTATTCCTTAGTGGTGGCTTAAGTTGGCTATGTTTGTTTTTTGTTAAGGCATTTGGAAGTTTTTGTGTTTTAAGGGTTTACCTTAGCATAATTTTAGCTGGTAAGTATGGCAAGTTTTCTAATCTTTTTGTATTAACCTTTAGCATAATATCCTTTAAGGCGATTGGCTACAAGTTGAGATTCTAATAATGCATGGCAGCTGCTCATTTCCTTAATTGCATTTTAACAAGCTAAACTATCCTTTTTACCAGGCTTATGGATTGCGATAAGTAAACTGGGCCATAACTAACCTTAGTTCCTTTTTGCTGAAAATACGTTTTTATCGCTCTTAACGCAAAATAACTAGCGTTGTTGCTATAAACCTTTTTTAAGAAGCCAAAAATGGGTGTGATTTTCTTCCATTTATTAATGGTTGTTAATATGGTAGGTTGGCTTGTTAGCTAAATGAATAAGAATTAAGAGTAATAGTTAACAATTAAGTAAAGGTAAGTGCTTCTATTTTTCCTTAGTGGACTAATTGCCCTTGTGTAATTAGTGCTTACTAAGCTTTATAAAGTAAAAGTAACGATGTTTTTTAAGCTAACAACAAGTAGCAGCTAAGGCCTTGTTACCTAGCAAACTAAACACCATTTGCAATAGTTTTTTAGGTTTTAGTATTTGCCTAGCCACCAAAATTGTCCTTTTAGTTTCCTTAAAGTTACCGTTGTTGCAAAGTAACTATGGTTGTTGTAAGCCCATTTAAGGGCAATGAAAACCTTTATCCTTGTAATGCACCATAACATAATGATTAGTGATTTAATATATGCAAGGTTGCTATTAATAAGTTGATATTAAAGTCCTTGTTGCTAAATGTTTCTTTGTTTAATGGCTATTAATTTTCCTAATGCCTAATCTCTATGTATTAGGTAATGCATAACCTGCTTATACCATGTGTTTCCCTTAAGGGGGTAGTGAATAGGTGCATCTTAAGCCATAAGCGCTATTAGCATTACTAAGGTTTACTTCTTCTACATTTCCCTTAACAAGGCTTGCTAAATGGTGGCTAAACAAGAGTGGAAAAGTGGCAATGGTTTAGGCTTTTTTTAATTAGGGTAAGTAATTATTGGTTTTGCTAATTAGGATAAACCGTTTGTTATCTTAATAATTTGCGTTGTGTTTGGTTAGTGCACTAGTTGTATGTTATATTTTATAAACTGCTTAATCTACTTAGCAATTTGTTTCGTTGAGTCTCTTTTAATGCTTAATGTAGTTAAAAGGTTTTGGTGGTTTGTGTATATAATTGTTAAGTAAAGTAATGAGATAATGATTTTCTTGCATTTAGACAGTGCTTTTACTAGGCTAAAAGCCTCTTTCTTACTAGCATAATATTGTGTTTTCGCGTTGGTTAACTTTTAGGCTATAAAGGAAAGGATTTTTAGCTTTGTTATATTTGCGTTGGTGATTTAGGTTTTTACTAGCTTTTTTTCTAGTTGTGCTAAAACAGCTTTAATCCTTGTTTGTAACGTGTTAACTTTAATATAAAACTGTAAATTGGGGTTGGTAAACTTAATAGCTTAGTTTTAAACTTGCTTACACAGATATTAAAACGCTTTGGCTTGTGCTAAGCCTTATTGCTATAGGCCTAAAACCCACTCTTTTTGCATTAATTCTTGGCCTTTTTTCGTTACCTTTGGCTTTTGCACTATGTAGGCTTTTTTTAAAACCAAGACTTAGTTTGTTTAACCTAAGAGGTATTCTTTTAAAAAAGGCAACATTTACAAGAATTTATTTAGTTTTTTTAGCGTTTTTGGGTGGTTTTCCTTCTTAGCCCACTGCGCAAATCGTTCGCGATGTTTCTTAGCTGGCTTGCGTTATCCTTAGCTAATTTCGAAGCTTACCGCAGTTATTCGGTTAGCGAAGAGGGTGGTTTTCTTGGGAGATAGGCTTACTTGCATAAACTTTAGCCTTAGGAAGTAGTGGTAATGAAAAAACCGAAACATCGCTTTAAACCTTGTTACTAAGGCATTGTGGTTGTTAATGTAAATGTTAAATAAAACATCTTATTCCTTGTAATATCTAAAGAGGCAAAGCAACTTAAAGCCCTTAAATTCGTTTGTTACTAGCTAGGCTCCAAATCCTAAGTTTCCTAACGCATAATACGTGTGTAGCGCTTTAGTTATTCCTTGAGGCATTCTTTAATTAAAGTATTAGCTGTTAGGTGTAATAAAAAAAGTATAAGGCTTATGGCCTTTAGCCATCCTAACTTCCTAGTATTTGTAAGTTGCATCCCTTTAAAAAAAAACTTTGTAGTTCCCAACCGTAATTAATTCGAACAGTTTAGTTATATTATGTGTTGGCTACTATGGCTTAATAATATATAAGTTAACAAGTTGATAATCTATAACGATTTAATATTCTCTTAAAGTAAGCTTCTTCGGGAATTAAGTATATGCTGCCTAAGTGGCGATGCTAAAGAAAATCCACCTTACCAGCTTTATTTAGGGGAAGATTTGGTAGGTAAACCGCTTCTTATTTATGGTATAATATAGCTGTTTTAGTTAATATAAGTGTGCATCTGGCTTTAACATCATTATGTGCTTTACTAGGTTTGTTAACATAATCTCTTTTAAACTTGTTGCAAATAGATGTTTCTAAATGTATGCTAGTTAATGACTTAGCTCTTTTTTGGAACCTTAGGGTGCATTTCTAAAGCTTAACTCGCTTTTTTGGAACCATTTATTGACAATTTGCTAAGGCGCATTGGACAGTGGCTGCTGATGCAAGCGCTGGCTTACATTTTGATTTATTTAATGCTATTGGTTTATAAATGCTGCATTTAAGTGTTTACGCAACGTTAATTGCGTTATAATTGCCGCGTTTAATTGTAACCAGGTTGCATAGGATGGCATAACTTAATTTGATTGTTTATTTAGCTTTGGTATAAGGCCTTTAGCAGGCTTTTACATTGAAAAGTTAAATTAGTTCTTTGGGCTATTAATTGCCCTAAATGCTAATTTTGCGTTATCCACCTTGTTAATAGCTAATACCGTATCGCCTTAATCGTTATACATGCTAATAGTGTGTGAATAAAGTAACTTGTCTTTATTATAATTATATTGCAGTAGCGCTTTATTGTATTTGCTGTTTGGTGTTGCTAAGGGTAGAGCTTATATTGGAAGAGGTTAATTCTAGGTACCATAATAGGCCTTATTTCCTTTTAACGCAAGGAAATGGTTTACAATTCACAAGTTGGTTTTTAACAGGCTACGTTTTGTTGGGACTATATAAACCGTATTTGCATTAATAGGTGCAATAAGCAAGGAGTTACGATGTTTTCTTACCGCTTTTAGCTTTCGCTTGCCTAAGTTATTGGTGCCTAGGCTTAGTCGTTTTTTAACTTAGATCCATGCCTTTTTATCTCTTTTAACTGCATCTTAATGACGTTTAGCAGCTCATCTTTCACGATAAAGGCCGCTAGGTCCTTATTATCTTTTTTTAGGTTAAAGTCGAACTTATAGTTGGTTTCGCTGTTAGCGTTTGTTAAAGATGTCTCATTAAAACCTTTTTGTTACACTTAGGACGGTTTTAAGACCTTTACTTTTTCTAAGTTTTGGTGTTCTTAGCCTTGCATTGTTACTTTTACGCAATGTTCGCCCTTACCTTGGATAGTTAGCTAGTTGTCGCGATATTAAATCTTAGCCTTCGTTTAATATAGCTAGCAGCAGCTAAGCAAGAGATTGTAAGTTTCGTTCTTTCTTGTAATGTATGCCCAAATGGCTAACAAGATACCGTAAGTAACGAGGGGAAATACCATGTAATAAGTAATAAGGATTACAAAGTTGTTGGCTAGCTATAACTTGTATTATCCTTTTAATAAGATTAGCTTTAACTTAAGACACTTAACTGCCTTTAAACTAATTAACTTGGAATGAGACCCATCATTAACAAGGATGTGGTTTAGGCAAGTTCTAAAAACCTTGCTCTTGATATAGCCTAATCCAGTGCCTTTTTGCTTAAGCGAAGCGATATCCTTAATTGTAGCTAATGATGCTACATGCAATTGCGTTTGTTAAGCTAGGCCCTTGTCTTTTTGTCATCTTTAGCGGCTATTTTCAGCTAGCTTTATTATGTGGTTAAGCTAAGTATGCACTTATGGGGACTAGTTAAGCAATTGTGCTAGGCTTATTTGCACTTACGCCTTTTTCATTTAATTGGCGATATGCTACTGGCTTGCTGCGTTCTTTGTTATTGCTTAGATTAGGATGGTGTTTTTCCTCTTAGTTAGTTTCGAAGCCTCTTTGTGCAAAGTCCTCTTAAGGCTATTTTTCAGCTTTTTTAGCTGCTCTTTAAATTTAGCTAAGTCCCTCAAGCTCGTCTCTTTTTGTGCCCTTTAGCTATTCTCCTTGGTTTGCAGCTATGCTTCTAGCTAAGGTACGTTACTTATTAAGGCGTTGCTAAACCGGTTAACATCTTTAAATAAGCGCTTTTATTAATGCTAGTTGTTAGCATCCCTAGTAGCTATTGCTACCATTAGCTTTGTTAAGGCGAGCTTCATTACCTTTACCACTCTTATTACTGCTATATGGAACTCCATTGTCTTAGTTTTGTTAATAGCCTTAAATGTAGTTACTTGTTATCTTGCCATTTCTTGCAGGCCTTGCTGCTGCTTGGCGTTAAGGGCTAAGTTTGTTCTAGGGGTGTAGTTAAGTTGTGGCAAGATAGGTTAACCATTGCAAAGGCACTTTGCAATAGCGTTACATTCTCTTTGTAGGCGCAAAGGTGCTATACATGCGTTTACATAGTGGTTGCTTAAGCAATTATAGCAAGTTACTTAAGCTAAATGGCCTATCTTTTTGCCTTTACCACTATACCCACTTCCTTGTTTATATGATTGGTTACCACTGTAAGCTAGTGAGTAAGCCTAATACTGCTAATTAATAAGCGGCTTTAAAATTTAAGTTAGCTAAGCCACTGCTAATTGCAGTTTCCACATGTGTTGTTTATTTATGTTAAATTAGCGCGCATTTACAACTAGCAATCTATATAATCCTAGATATAACGGTGGTTAAAACCTTTGCATATTTTCTTAAAATGCTTGCATTATTTAAGTGGTTTTCTTTATTGCTTTAGCTGCCTTAATAATAAACTGCTTTGTTTATAAGGTTAGCGTTTGCTTGTCTTTCTCCTTGTTAAAAAACGGGTTGTTAATTGCGTTTTGGCTGGCTATGCACGTAATAATCATGTTTTTAACATTGTTAAAGGTGTACTAAGGCTTTATTATGCCCTTAACCGTTATTAACTCCTTTATTGCCAATTAGTTAGCAACTTGGTTTTGCAGCCATTAATTAATCTCTTCGTTGCATATGTAGCAATATAGTTAGTTCTAAAGCTTTTCCATTTAAGCATCATTTGCATAGTATAACAACTCTTTTTCACGTTTTACAAAATTATACAATTGTTTGCCCGTTTTTCGCGCAAATTTGCAAACCTTTGCCTTAATGCCTTAGTTTAGGTAAATGCGCTTTTTAAACCGCTTCTTAAATAGCTTAGTTATAACCTTTTACTCCTTGTTAGCTGTAAACAGCTTGTTATACCACTGCTCCTTTGCTACCTCCTTTAAGTCATTTTAAAAGTAGACTTTTATTAGCTTATCTCTCTTTTTATTGTTCGCAAGGGCAAGACGCAGTTAAGAGATGAAAATGTTCAGGTCTTTTAGGTACTCCACTAAGTCCTTGCTTAGAGCGCCTAAAAACGTCGCCTTTAGTCTTAGCATACTATTATCCTTGCTAATTACTATAAGCGTCTTTAAGTTGTTCTTACTTAACTTGTTATTTGTTTTTAGCTCCTAAGCCTTGTCTTTAATCTTTTTTGCAATCTCCTTACTCCTTACTTAACTCTCTTGCTTTTTTCAATTACTGCTCTCGTCCTTGTTGGTTAGGTTTAGCTCTTTTATTAACAAAGCTAGTTAGTTCATTATAAGGATAATATTGCTTTAGCTAACTAGCTTAGCTAGCGCGTTAATAAGCCCTTTATTAAGAGTATTTTTTAACTTGTTTGCTTACACTTGCCCTTATATAAAAGCTATGTCCTAATATTATTAACCACATATAAATGCCAAGTAGCTTTTAGGCGTTGCGTGTGTTTAATCGAAATTTTCCATCTTGCTTTATAACTGCTTAATTAATTTAAGCCATTGCTTGCTTTTGTTGTTAGCTAATTAGAAAACAAAGACAGTAGATTGAAAACTAATTACGTAAGTTTATAACAACATGTAACAATAAGAGTGGGGCGCCCCACTTTTGTGCTGTTACACACACAAATCTCGAAATTTTAAATGCAACCAAGCAAATATAAAGGGTGGCATGGTTAGTTATAGTTAAATGTAGTTAGCTCTTACTTAGCTCCCACGTAGAAATGAAATTAAAAAACTCTCAGGTTATGGGCAGTTGAATTGGCTGCTGCTTGCTAATGCATGCATATGGCAGAGATTTGGTGCAGCAATGACAAAATGAAGAAAAAACAAAACAATTTGGCTTATGGCCGCAAATGAAGACCAAACAAAGTTAATGGCAATTATGCCGCGTTAACGTAAAAGAACAAATCGAATGGATTAGAGTAAACCGATTGAAGAGAAAATTGCCCGTCCACCTGATAATCCCTGCCTAGATTGCCAGAATGTCACTGTGGAAGAAAATTAGCTGCGTTGGGAGGATATGGGCAGATCGGTTGGTTGTAAGAAAGATGGAGACGGGAGACCTTGGAAGGTTAGTCTCCAAGCTAATCTATCTAGGGAGGCCGGGCTAGGCACCCATGCATATCACGTGCCCTAAATTATCTCCGACTAAACCCGACCCTGACAGACTTCAGCCTGGAAGGAGGAAGATCGTGTTACGGCCAAAGGGCCAACAAGAGTGGGGTTGCCAACAATCACGTGAACGCTGCAGGAACATTATGTAAGGCGCTCAACGAGCACGCAACAAACACTCGCTAAACGTTTTACAAGGGGAAAAAGGTACCTGCTGAACCCAGGAACTTCGAGGGATATAAGGATCAAGGTGTTCCCCCTCAAAGAAGATGTTCTGTAGCGGTTAATCCCAAGCACGGTTCCCTAGCTACCACGCCCTATTAACCACAACCTGTGATTGTCTTTGACTTGCCCCCTTGCCGTTCCAAACAAGCCCCATATCATCCTATCATTACGATCGGTTGTAACAGAAGGCAAGATAGTAACACTGCTTTGCCCGTCCTAGCCTTTCAGCAAGAGGGACCAACCCTAGATAGCTCGCTAGATAGTATGCATGGTGGGGCCCGGCTAAACTTTCCTCCGTACGAGAGGCAGCGAGGTTCGCCTGCACGGGACGTTAATAAAAACTACTACTACTACTAACCAACCCCGTTCCAAAAAGCCTAAAAGCAATCAAGGCAGTAATTGCTCCCGTGCTACTACATATCTTCTTTTACCGTTCAAGAAAATCTCCATCCCCATTTTTCTCACTCTTATCTCAGTCGTGTAGCTTCTCGTATATCTTCTCGCGTATTGGCAAGCACGGGCCGCCAACCCGCTTGTGACCTGTTAACTCGAGCAATAAAATCAGCGGTTCCTTCTGTGTCGGTGTCTTCTTCTGATGAGCTTAAAGATGACGTTGAGCCTTCGGGACTGTATGGGCTCGGCGGCGACTGAGAGACCTTCACGGCTCGGCGGAAGTTAGGCGCATGGCGACGCAGCTGATTTAGGGCTGCGGAACGGAAGCCGGTTAGCACAATGAATGCTCCAGAATATGCTACTCGCAAGAGGATCAAGAGTACGGAAGGTAGGGATATGGGAACTTACGTGGTGATTTGGCTGGCAGCTTCCCCCTTGCTTTGGCGATAGAAGTGCGCCTAAGACCAAGAACCGTGTTTCCACCTCCGTTAGTCGTCTTCGCCCGACGCGCCATTTCACAGGCCCTCTCCGCAGCCTCCTCGAGATCGTGATCGAGTCTCTCGGAATCATCCGATGAGTAGGTGAGCGACAAGGTTGAGCATACATCTTTCGGTTCTGAACGCGGCGAAAGCTGAGAACAGCGCGCAAGCTCGGAAGATACAGTCTTGAGACGCTTCGCAGGCTTCGTAGCTGTACTTATATGTTGTTTGCGCTTCAGAAGGTTGGGGCTCGCGTTCGTTGAGGCTGCCGTGCCTCTTAATGTCGCGGGGATAACAATCACGAAGTTTGTTAGGGGAATCACAAACTCGGGTGGCAGGACCCGATAGCCTTCCTCCTCTGTCCGACCTGGGCCTAACTTTGGATTGCCGTTAACGTCCAGGTATCTCCTCTCTTGGCGATGCGCAGGCTCGAACGTCTTAAGCTGCCCTCTTCGCGACATCGGCCAGGGATGCCGATAAACGGGCTTCATTTCGGGCGTTGTGCATCCTGCATTCGGGCCCTGGTATGCGTCATCCTTCTCGAGAGTTGTGCTCTCCTGGAAACACGTCCTCTCTTCGAGGTTCGTGAATCCCATCGTTGTCGCCGCCTCCGGAGGCATCTCATCCTCTCCAGCCTGCATATTTTGTTTCATTTGGCTCGCAAGTTCTTCCCCGATGGTAGCTCGACCGCTCACTTTCCCTATGCCTTCTCCCCATCGATATCTCTTCGACAAGCTTTCAGCGGCTTCGACCTCATAAGGCTGGTGACGGTTGTCAGGCGGTTTTGTCGTAGTGGCTTGCAACTGTCTGTCCCACCCCTTGGCGATTCCCTCGTTCTTACCCTGCGGCTCCCAACTTTTTTCAAACCGTGCTGCCGCGCAGTCAACTTCGGAATGGGCCGCGAAAAAGTCCTGCTGCCTATGTTGCCTCGTGTTCGTTGCTCGTACCGAGGGCTTTGTGTGAGCTTCGTTGTCCGGGATACTCGACGCTTCGTTCTTGATCCTCCCAGGAGCGGAGTGTAGAGCCTTATTGCGACTCGATGCTTCAGTGACACGTTGTTTACGAGAGCGGCCCTTGCCCCCGCTAATTCCCGGATTGCTCCCATCACATTCAACCGACTTTGTTGACGTCGGGCTCAGGGCCGCCTCTAGTTCTTGTCCGCTAGGCAGCATCGTTACCGTTATGCTGAGGCTTGATCTCTTCTTCTTGGACGGTTTTTTGCTTGGAAATACAGAAGAAAGCGTTTCAGAGCTATGCTGACTGCTGCTTTCTGTTGATAGCTGTTCCCCGGAGCTGAGTGGGCGCGGGCGGGACCGGTATGCTTCTGCTTTCAGCGGCAACGTCACCATGACCGCCATCGGACTTTCTGCGAACAATTCCATGTAGCTTTTGACCGCAAATTTTTCATGGGGATGTGTTACTTCTGCTTCCGAGGAACTCTTGTTCGTAAAATGATCGTCCATCTCATCCTTAGGTGATGGCTTGAACGGCAAGAATGGCGATGTCGCGACGCGTAAGTTAGCTACGAGAGGCCCTCTTCCAAATTCTACCGACGCCGGTGTGATGGACTCGCCCATAGAGCTCAAGGCACCAGTGATAAATCTGGCACTTCCTACCGGCCGCGGCGAAGTCACCTTCCTGGCTAGGACAGCAGCTCCAACAGGCGACGGTGACATCGTATGGTAAGCTGCCGGCGCTGCTGCCGGCGAAAGGCTCAAGCTGTCACCAATATCCCTCGTCGGGGCTACTCGCGATACATGGCCAGCTGTAGGGATTGGTGGTGTCGAAGTTGCGGTCTCCCAAACTTTTCCATTCATGGCGTGGATGTAGGAAGGCGTCTCTTCGTTTTCTCTCCTAGGCAGAAGACGCCTCTTCGATCCGTCGAGTGGGTCGGCTTTGCTGGGGATAATGCTATCTTCGGTTGTCTGGCTCGGACGACCATAAACGTCGCGATTGCGTAGAGGCCTTCGAGGTCCTAGGGCAAATTCATCGGACGTCGTAGAGGCCTTCGTTCGTCGGGGATCCGTTGGCTCGTCCACATGTGGACTACTGATGGTAGCGACTCTTCGGAATGCAGCCCGTGTCTTGTATGAGATTCCACATTGATTGGTCTCCGTCGGCAGTATAGTCCTAGCCGCCTGAGAAAGGTTGGATTGCGGTGCGGTGCGAGGAGCCGTGGTTAATCTCGTCCCGCTGCTCTCTTCCAGACCCTTCCGATGAGTTTGGGGACTACCCTCTTTCCCGATAGTCTTGCGTAACAACTCTATGCCGTGTTGCCGAGGCTGTTGTAGTCTGCGTTCAGCCGCTCGAGAGAAAGTGCTCTTTGCAGGTGCCAAGCCCGCCGACAGGGAACTCAGGGGCAGACGTTCTCCACTTGCCGGCCCGGATATCTCTATCTTCTCTTTCTCGACTAGCTGGAATCCCTGAGTGAGCGCCATCCTTATTGTCAGCTACGTTTTTGGAGAGAGGATCTATCACGAATATTGCTGATGTGGGTTAATTATGGTCAAGATCTTGCCTTCTGTGGCGCTCTTTCGGCCTGTGAATTCGGTATCATCATGACATTAGGATTAGGTTCTTTCGCTATATCGAGACTGAGACCTCCACTCACTCCATCGCGAGTAGGTGATTGGTTGACGATGATGTAGACGATCTCATCCTTGTCCAGCTGGTCGACTGTGTCTTGGGCAAAAAACTCGTTTCCCTCGCAGTCTCTGATATGTTGTACGCTCAACTTCCTAGCCGACACCATTCCATGCCGGTCTATAGCCATGTCGGAGAGTTTAGCGAAAGTTGCCGACCGGTCGATGGGAATCCGCATCCGGGCCTCTCTGTTGCCCATTGTATCAAGCATGTGGACCTTGACAGATATCGAGGTGGCCATCTTGCCGTCACGAAACAGCTAGATTGCGCAGGAAGGTCAACTGGGTCCTTCACATACACTTGCGGTAGCACAAATCCCTAAGCCGGAACCGTATTACCCAGCAGACAATTTCACTTACTTCAGGTGCGGCGGTGGAAAGAAGGTGAGCAGCAGATGTGGGGGAGGCGGCTTAATTGAAAGAGCAGTGAGATGAGGGCTAGTCGAGTTCTAGTCCCAGTTCTGGCAGATATTTAGATAACTTGCGACCCTAGTCGACAGAGGTGGGCCAAAAAAGGGGCAAGTCAGGAATTGACTACCCGACCTGGGATACCTGTCCAAGAGAAATAGCCTGCTTGCCTTTCCGGATTTTAGATTGAGCAGGTGCGGAACCCCTGGATGGCGCTTCTTGTTCTTTTCGGCCTCTCTCTTCGATCGCGGAAATGTCTACGTGGAGGTGGGGAATTGCGATGTGGGAAACGATTAGAAATGTTGGGCTGCCCCTGTGCTAGGGTCCATCTAACCCGAACGCTGGGCCAGGGGCTGGTCCGGGCGGTGATTTTCGCACTCGACTACCGCGTTGAAACATCCACGGTAAACGAGGCCGCCATAGGTATTGTCACGTGAGGTTTATCCCCATGAAAACACAACGCCCAGCATCCTTCTCCAGATTGCGAAACGCAGTATCGCCAGGGGGGAAACAACAGCTCAAGTGTGGGCTCATCTTCTTCCTATGTTGGGCTTGTAAGCCCGCTATTATAAGTGCCATCAATATGTCACAAAAGCACCAAGAGCCCAATTATCTACCTTAAACCCCATCTACCCTTGCCTTGATCGATAACCATCCTTACTCCATCGAAACGCCGAAGGAACCCTTTCAGGAAATTAATGCTCAAGAAAGCCGACGCATAGTAGGGTGCCGTTGGCATTCTCCACACCGTTGTCTGATTTTGCAACAGCAGGATGCCGAACATTAGACTGATTCCTATCATCATGTAACAGAAAGATCAAGTTGAGCTTACCAAGCTGGATAGTGGTAGAGTTGTTCTTAAAACCGTTGAGAGTCGTGCACGAGCACGTCATGCATGCCGTCTTGCTGATAGAGCACGATGAACAGTATTCGGTATACTTTCCGCTGTTGCATTGGCCACCCCATGATTAGAAAGACATAGTTTGGTTGGTTGGTAGGATGTCCGGTGCAAGGGAATGTCTCTTACTAAGGGGACCAAGTGAGGGCACCCGTCTGCTGGTTGATGCCCAAACACAGGTTCAGGTCGAGTGTCGTGTTGGATGAAGCAGAGTTCTTGCCATTGATGTCCAACGTCAGACAGGTGGCCGTCAGAAGGTCTTTCTTGCCTGTCATCGTGCCACCACGGAGCTCAAAGTGCGAGCAGCTCCGTGTGAAATCGCCATTTTTGGCTAGGGATACCGCCGTAAAGGCCCCAATGAGGGAGTGCTTCAGCAACATCTTTTTGTACAGTTCTTTCTCGCAGTTATCGCTAGGTATTTTTGGTGATGGCGATAGACAAGTTAATGAGAGAGGTGGCAGGAAGAGATCGACAAGGTGTTGAAAGTTGGGAGAAATAAATTAGGGGAGGTCGGACAGCCACCGTACGGCAGAAAGCTTAAGCCCTGCCAAGCTAAGCTATTGCCTAAGGCTGCAATGAGGGACGGTTAAATGCCCTCACCTAAAGTAGGTACTGTACTTATCTCACATTCTGCTCACATCAACTTTAACTCAGCCCTTAGGCATACCTACTATTTACTAAGTAGATAGATCTCTTCCAACATGATGAATCTACTTAAGTAGTAGCTAGCAGAGCTATCTTAATAAAATGCAAAAAGGCACCTATACATTCACAAATGAAAAGAATAAAGCACACAGTCATTCCCAGGTCACCCTTATCATGATGGTGTAGTAACATAAGTGGGTAGTACCTTATGCATTACAAAGGGGGCGAGTGCGTAGCCATGGGCAAAGGAACATACGCTTGAAGACTAGTTATGGCAACATGGGCATTATCAAATTATCTTTTCCCAAGGGGTGATATAAGGCAGACATAAATCTAATTTGGTAGCTCACTTCTGATATTAACCGCGGGCAAGGATAAAAGGCTGGATAAAGGACAGGAACCAATACTAAGGTATAGTATACAATTTATTCCAAATGCGGTGCAGAACGCAATGGCCGCCATTGTCCAAGAATGCCAAAACAAATAAATGTTCGAGAAAAGCTTGAGGAAATTCAAAGTGTCTCAAGCCGTATCAAGTTAAAATACCACAAATAACGTTCCCTTACCGTACCTTCCAATTGCCATGCTAATATAGAAGATCTCGCGCCTTGTATTCATTAGTCCTGTAAAGTGTAGCGGGCACAATTAAGCTACCTCAAAGCTCCCATGCGAATAGCAACTATCAGCTTTTAATAGAAGGATGGTGTAGCCCCAAAGATATGGTGCTCTTAAAAGCTAGCTGCTCAAAGTTCTTAGAAGGCTCAGCCAAGAGCGCTAAGAGTATAGAGAAAGATTGGAAAGGACATCTTTGCATCGCCACTTTCCGCCCCAAGAAGCCCCCCCCTCCTTTACTGTATCACTTCCTCTGTCTCCTCCAGCACCTCCTCGACAATCTCCTCAATAACTTGCTCTTCGCCTTCCGCTGCAAGCTCCTTTGTCTTCACCTTAAGCAACTCCTCCACTGGGTCGGCTGGCAGGCCAAGGTCTGCCCGATCTTCCCTCAGCTCTGCCTCCACAGTCTCGCGCCAAGCATGCCACTCGTTGAGCAAGCGGCGGCGGCGCTCAACAACCTCCTGGTCTGCACCAGCTATCCGCTCTGCGTCCTCCTGCTCAAACACCCGTGAATACTCACGGAGATTCTTCCGAATCGTCTTCTGCTCATCCTTGGATAGCAGCGTCGGAGGGCGAGGCCGCCACTGCCACTGCTTAAACCTGTCAATTGGCTCTTCGCGTAGAAGCTCACCCTTGAAGTCATAAAGATGGTATCCGTTTTCCATCTACAAGAGATCAGATGGTCAGTGCTGTGTTCTCAAGCTCCAGCTCCAGGCTACTGTCCGAAGAAGGGGGCAAACTTACGCTGTGCTTCCAAGCCGATGCCCAGGTTGCAACGTAGCGACCAGAGGGATCCCACTCGATATCCGTCACGCCATAGTGTTCGGCCGTATTCATCAGCTGAAGATTGGCCGTCAAATCCTTCTCCGATTCCGGCTTCTCTCCTTCGAAGTCCACGTCGAAGAACTCGAGATCCGAACTCTGCTGGCTATGTACGGTGGCGACGACAACAAACCGCCCCCGCGGGGACCAGTAGATGGCATTGCTGTTCTTCTTCTCCAGCGTCCGCAAGTGCTTGAAGTTGCCAACAGTCTGGCCCTTCGCCTTCTCTGGACAGAAGAAGGAAACGGACGTCTTAGGCGGAACTGCCGTTGCACCAACCGGCTCAGAAGTCGTGATGACGACGAACCGATCCCCCTTCGGCTCCCATGCGAAGTTAATCACGGTGTCTTTGATGGTGTCGACCACTTCGACCGGCACGCCCTTCTCCTTAATGCGGAAGATCTCCAGCGTTGTCGCTTGCGATTTCTTTGACTTGGAATGGCGGTCGACCTTGACGCAGAGATATGCGGCATCGGACTGCCAGTGCAGCTTGGCATCCGTAACGCTGAAGAGGTTGAGGGTGCGGACGATCTGCTTGGACGGGATGCTCATGAGACCGACTTTGGCCGGGTTGCTGCCAATTTCCGGAGTCCAGTAGCAGAAGAGCTGCTCGTACGTCTTGACCCCGTCCCGCTGTGGCTTAGAAGGGGCCCATTCGAAGTCCATAACGCCCTCAATCTTGATGGTGGTCTTGTCCAGGAGGTTCATCCGCGGCAGCTCATATACAGATATGGCAGACCCTTGCGTCAACCGAGCAACGTACTTGTCATCGGAAGACCACTTGAACGCGGGCCACGGGAATTTGCGTTGCTGCTTAGACGCGCTTTGGTCTTCGGTCGCCGCGCCAGGAACGTCGATGTTGGCGAAAGAGCGTAGGGGCTTCGCAGTAGCGATGTCCCAGATCACGTAATTCTTTCCATCATCATCGAGCGACAGCGCGGGGTGGCCTTCGTCAGGGATCGAGATGGCACGGGCGGACCATGTAACGAGGTAGTTCTCGAGAGGAGAGAAGGCGACGAGGTTGACGAAAGGATGCGGAAATCTACCCAGTCTGTCCCACTTGGGTCCGCCCCAGAGTTGTACACCCTGCACGTGGACGGATGTCATGTAGGTGCCCAATGGTGACCACTGAACAAAGCTCTCCGTCCAGTTAGGCCGATCGACGACGTTCTCGGGAGAGTCTTTTTCGTTGTTCCAGAATACCCCGACGTGGTCGCCACGGTACATGACGAACTCGTCTCTACCGCGGCCGCTAGGGTCGGCCATGAACGATCGCAGATGATCCTTCGGCTTGAATTCTTCAAGCTTGGGAGGGTGGTACTCGTCGTCGATGCGCCCTTCGCGGCCATATCGGTCGATGTCTGTCAACTTGTTGACCCGCAGTGTGTGCTTCTTGTCGAGAGGGACCATGTCGAGTTGTCGTACAGCAGCCGCAGCCTCGCCCGGCGATGAGTACTCCACGAATGCGAACCTGCCGCGCCCAAGTCAGCCGCTGGCGAAGCACCAAATTCACCGGAAGACCCCCAGACACCCAGGACATTTGCATACCGTAGTGACTTGCCGTCGGGGCCCATGGGCATGTCGATAAGATCCTCTCTCGTCTTCCCCACCTGATTCAGCTTCTTCAATAGAAACTTGACCAACTTGGGCTTCTGCTCCTCGTTGACCTCCGGAAGGCCATCGATGACGACGAACGTGTCGTAGCCCTGCTCGAGCTGGACTTCATACTTGTCGCGTAGGTCGGAGATATCGACCTCATCCTCATCAAATTCCTCGTCGTCCAAATCCGCCTCGCGCAGATGGTCAAATGAAGGCGCCATCGTCGTGCAGCACTTCGCGCTAGGTCTGCCACAAGAGCTAGGAAAAAATCGCTTTGTGCGGGAGGTGGGGATTTGGAAAAGTGCCCCGCGGCCTTCGCCAGGAACTCTGCGAGTTGGTGAGAAACCTTCGCTGGTGCGAGAAAGGAGAGGGATCTTAAGAAATCAATGACTGCGGCTGGGGATGCGCCTACCTGTATCGGGGGAGAAGAGGCAATGATCAGGAGAAAGGTGCTGAAAATGTAATCAGTCGGATTTGATGTGACCGTTCGTTATTTTCGTGCGCGCACAGTAGCCGCTCCAGGCTCATCCCGGTCGAGGATTCTTTCCTGCGCTGTCCGTCGGGGACCATAAATGTGGACCGGGAATTACATTTTCCGAACCGGGTACTGATCGTCAAGCCACCTCAGCCACCTCAGCCATGCCCTATGAAAGCAAACGCCACATCATTGTCCTAGCCAACGTGCCAGCCTACGGTGGGGCAGGCGAAGCATGATGCGCCAGCCTCCTGCAAACAGTGCCTGTTGCACTGCAGCGGGGTCCTGTGCGTCCCAGTAGGAATTATCTCCCCCCCCAAAAAACAGCTCCGTCAAAAAGCACCCACAAGAGCTCGTTTTCCATTACCCGTCCGACTAGACCCCCGGCATCCAGGTTTTAACGAAAGAACGATGGTATGTCTGTTATTGCTTTTTCCCTCTCGAAAAGTTCGAGCTCACTCGATGCCGCAGAATACAGCTAATAGCTTTCTAGTCATCCTTCAGTCCCACTCAGATCTTCGACGAGGGTACGACGGAGGAGAAGGGCGAGAATGCCCGACTTTCTGCGTTTGTCGGTGCCATCGCGGTAGGAGACCTAGTGAAGAGTACGCTTGGGCCCAAAGGAATGGACAAGATTCTGCAGTCTGCGTACGTAACGCCGTTTTCACTATTCGCATTCCCCCTTCAAAAACCCAAAGAGTTTCCGAGGTCTAAGGGGCTCGGTTCGCGTACTGATGATAATGGTGGGTTGGCAGATCAACCAGCGAGATCATGGTCACGAATGACGGCGCGACAATCCTCAAGTCTATAGCTCTCGATAACGCTGCTGCGAAGGTTTTGGTCAACATCTCCAAGGTGCAAGACGACGAGGTGGGTGACGGGACGACTTCTGTGGCTGTTCTGGCAGCCGAGTTACTCCGGGAGGCAGAGAAACTCGTCGACAAGAAAATCCACCCCCAGACGATTATCGAAGGATATCGTATAGCCAGCCATGCAGCGCTACAAGCGCTAGAGCAGTCCGCTGTAGACCACAGCAAGAGCCCCGACGTTTTCAAGAAGGATCTTCTCGCCATCGCCAGAACCACCCTGAGCTCCAAGGTCTTAGCACAGGATCGCGACCACTTTGCAATCCTGGCCTGCGAAGCTGTCTTGCGGCTGAAGGGCTCCTCCGATCTAAGCCACATTCAGATCATCAAGAAGGCGGGCGGCAAGCTGAGTGACTCGTACTTGGACGAGGGGTTCATCCTAGACAAGAGGATCGGCGTCAACCAGCCCAAGCGGCTCGAGAAGGCGAAGATCTTAGTCGCCAATACGCCTATGGATACGGACAAGGTGAAGATCTTTGGGGCCCGCGTGAAGGTAGGCTCGACCAGTAAACTGGCCGAGCTAGAGAAGGCGGAGAAGGAAAAGATGAAGGCGAAGGTGGACAAGATCAAAGCTCACGGCATCAACTGTTTCATCAACCGACAACTCATCTACAACTGGCCCGAGCAGCTCTTCACCGACGCCGGTATCATGTCCATTGAGCATGCTGACTTCGACGGCATCGAGCGACTAGCCTTGGTCACAGGCGGCGAGATTGCGTCGACCTTCGACCACCCTGAGCAGGTCAAGCTTGGACACTGTGACCTAATCGAAGAGATCATCATTGGGGAGGACACGTTGATCAAGTTCTCGGGAGTCGCTGCAGGCCAGGCCTGTACCATCGTCCTTCGTGGGGCTACAGAACAGCTGCTTGACGAGGCCGAACGCAGCTTGCACGACGCCCTTGCCGTCCTTTCGCAAACCGTCAAGGAGCCGCGCACCACGCTTGGTGGCGGATGTGCCGAAATGCTCATGGCAAAGGCGGTCGAAGGAGCTGCCACTCGCGTCGAGGGCAAGCGTCAGATGGCGGTGGCCTCGTTCGCCATTGCTCTGCGCCAGCTACCCACGATACTAGCCGACAACGCGGGGTTAGACTCGGGCGAGCTGGTCGCACGTCTGCGGAAGGCGATATACGACGGCATGACGACATACGGCCTAGATCTAATGAGCCCAGGAGGGGGGATAGCCGACATGCGGGACCTAGGCGTCATCGAGAGCTACAAGCTGAAGAAAGCTGTGGTGTCATCGGCAAGTGAGGCTGCCGAAGTGAGTCCATTTCGTTGAGACGGCCGCCTCTTCACTGTCCTTGTTCTTACTGCGCCCAGAACCCAGGCTAACCTAACCCGTTGCAGCTTCTTCTCAGAGTGGACGATATCATTCGCGCAGCACCCAGAAGACGCGAGAGGATGTAAGTATCAAAGTGTATGACTATCTTGATACATAGAAGGAAGCTCGTCTACATACTCTAGGTAACATCTCACCACGATTGCCTTCGTTGTATGTTTGCCATCGTTGCAAATTAAATACCTCGGTCTTTGCCGTGTGATAAGTACCATGTTGTAAAGGTATACAGGCCGTAATTCTCAAGGGCTTTCGCAGACGTGGGGGCTTAAGAGAGTTCAAAGAGCTGTGAGTGGGTTGGGCCTGAATCGCATTGTGATACCTTCTGTGCAATAGTGCATGCATCCTTTCATGGACTTTCATGGACTTTCATCGATGGAGACGATTGTTTTTTAGGCCACATACCTTTCCATGGGTACGGCGTTTGGTACAGGACCTCCAGCCCTAGGCGGCGGCATTGCCTCGCCTGTGCCACCACCTTCCACCCTCCTCTCGGCACTAGGTGGTGGTACCTCTCTCTGTGTCCAATCTAAACTATCTGGGCCTTGTCCATATCGCTGCAGAACAGATTGGCCAGCTACGGAATTCAAATGCTGGATAGGATGGAAGGTACCAAGCATGGGTTAAGCGGGGAGATGCATGGAGGGAGTGAATGAATGGTTTCGGGGACTTGCCGTTGCTTATGAATGAATGCCTACTTCTGTAAATTCTGGACGGTTGCTCCAAGTTCCCCGCAGCGGACGTGCATCTGCGCCTCGCTCGGCTGGTCCGGACGATTCCAGCTCCCCCCCTCACCTTCCGTCCCTTAGCCTCTCCCCTCTCCAGCCTCTCCCTTCTCTCCTCACTTGCCCAGATACGCTATCGCTAAGCAACGGCATTCTCAAGGCACTTTATCGCGGACCGTACCGACTACAACCTACCGAGTACTGAGAAGTCTGTTCAGGCACTAGAGTTGCAAACAACTGTAATGCAAAAGGAAAGCAGTGTCTATCTGGTCGTCCCATTTGTCTATGCCTCTTTCTAACGTCTAGTACCTAAGTTATTTGCGTACGTCGTCTTCGTGCCGCCTAGCTCTTTCACGCCGTTGCCAGAGCGCTCGTTTTGCACCCCCCGCCTGCTACTGTAGTAGCCGTTTCTACCAACTCCAAGTCTGTCGACTGGCCTGATAAGGTCGAGCCTATTTGCTCCCCTCAGAAGTGGTGGGCGATAGAAGAGTGTCATGGTCAAACCTATGGAACAGGGATAGGCGGAACCGGACAGGCCGCGTCCGCCTGGTCACTCTGCTCTTCTCTTCTGCTCTCGAACGAGCCTTACTCGTCGGTACCAATGGTCATGCCACGCTTCTGGGACGGCGCAGCCATCTTGAGGGGTGCGGTGCCGATGCCATTGTGATTCCGAAAGAAAAGGATACCCTTGCCCTTGCCAGTCGCCTCCGCGCTCGGTTCGACCCACTGGCACATCCTCGCGCTCTTGTATAGAGCCTTGATGAAGCCGATGGGCCCGCCCTCGACGTCAGCGCGGTAGTGCTTGCCCATAACAGGCTTGATGGCATCGCTCGCTTCGTCAGCATTGTAAAAAGGGATCGTGCTAACGTAGTGGTGCAGGACGTGCGTCTCGATGATGCCATGGAGGAGATGGCGTCCGATAAAGCCGAATTCGCGGTCAATCGTCGCGGCGGCGCCGCGGACGAAGTTCCATTCCTCGGCAGTATAGTGGGGGATGGAGGGATCGGTGTGCTGCAGGAAGGTGATGGCGACTACGGCAAAATACACGGTCAGTACCATCAATTCACAAACCCGACGTCAGGTGCGCAACATCAGAAACAACGTACCGAGCCAGTGGTTCACCCAGAGATACGGAATGAAATACCAGACGAGCATATTAGCGACGCCAAAACTCCGGCACAGGTACACCAGCGCCGAGATAGCAAGGGCCAGGCCGACGTCGCTCAAAAGAATCAGCTTCGCATCTTTCTGCTCGTATAGCGGGCTCTGAGGGTCGAAGTGGTTCACACCACTGCCCAGGCCGTTCTTCTTACCCTTGCCACGGCCCTCGCGCTGGCGTTCGTGGAAATCGTGGCCGGTGACGTTGGTCAGCAGGTAGTTGGGCCATCCGAAGAGCTGCTGGGCGACCAGCATGAGAAGCGTGTAAGCGGGCGTCTCCTCCGTCAGCTCGGATAGCTCGTGGATCAGTTTGCCGAGCCGAGATGCGTGCTGTTCGCGGGTCCGGGGAAGGAACACCATATCACGCTCCATGTGAGCAGTCGCCTTGTGGTGTTTGCCGTGGGAAATCTTCCAGCTAAAGTACGGGACGAGGAGGGCCGAATGTAGGACCCATCCGACGACGTCGTTGACGATCTTGGAGGGCGAAAAAGCGCCGTGCCCGCACTCGTGGGCGAGGACCCAGAGGCCGGTGCCGAACAGACCCTGGAGGAAGGTGTACAGCGCCCATAGCGCGACGCGCAGTGGGGCCCAGGGGACGGTCTCGGGCGTCACGAAGTTGTAGAAGACATAAAACGTGGTCGCGAGGCAGGCCATGTCCCGGAAGACGTAGCTCATGCTGCGGATGGTGGAACGCTCAAAGCAGTGTTTCGGAATGGCATCGTGGATGTCCTTGATCGTGTAATCGGGAACCTCGAAGGTGTTGCCGTACGTATCTACCAGTTTTCCATACGAGGCTTTGTCGCTGATTCCGTCAATGGAGGACAGGGAGGAGAGAGATGTCGACGAAGCTGAGGGCCGCGGGGAGTCGACCGGAGACTGTATGGCGGTGGAGGGGGAGGAGATATCGGACTCGGTGGTGGAAGTGATGGTCCGCCGTAATACAGGATTCTTGGCCGGCTGGATAGCCGTTGCAAGGGGAGCCATGGCGTCCTACTCGACTGGGCGCAGGCAGGGAAAGCGGACGTCCGACGAGTGTTGAGGAGAGTTATTTATGTGGAAGTCGAGGCAGTCGAGGGCCAGACTTGGGCGTGAGGTGGAGGCTGGAGGGCACTGCTTCTCTGCGAGGAAGAAAAGCAACGGCTGGACCCGGCTGTCTGCGAGTTGAGAGATGGAAGTGCAGCGTGGCACGGTAGAAACACAGCTCGTGCAGCGTCGGCTCGAAAAGGGCACTCGGGGACGAGAGCTGTAGCCGAGTAACCCAATTGACAGGTTCTGAAGGTTTATGGGGGAGGAAAACAGAAAAAGAGGAAGGGCGTTGAGGGGGAGTCGACGCAAAAAGTCGGCGAGACAGTTTTATTGCGGGACTCGGTTACCTGCCGGGGAGTCCGTTCTTTGGATCCCCTGCTCCATGGGTCTCAGCGCCTTCGACGCACACCATCCCTCTCCCCCCCCCCCTTTTTTTCTTTTTTTCTTTTTTCCACTTTTGCCCCGTGCAGTTCGCTAATGTCCTGATTCAGTAGCCAGCGGGAAATCGGGCGGGCAGGGCAAAAGAGTCAACAGAAAGGGAAAGAGAAGCCCACATCTCCACATATCACAGGATACCGAGGCCAGCAGCATTGGCCAATCAGCCCGGCCGTTCGAGAACACTGCACCCATGCGTGCCTTGTACCTAATACAACCATCCCTGATTATTATGATACTTCTCCGCACCTTAGTACGATTGGGCTGCCATGTGCAAAATTCCGGAAGGGCGGTTACGGCGTCTCAACTGCTGGCAATTATACGGACAGGTTTGTCCCAGGATTTGCCTGCATGCTCTGGAAGGCGTCCCCATAGACCGGCATTCGCAGAGATCGCCAGGCTCCCTTTCCGGCGTTTGATCATGACTCGGGATAGGGAATCGCTGACTGACGGTGGCAGTACAAGGCATGACCTGGACGTACTCGGACACACCGCCGCGCTGAAATTGTGTGGGAGGGAGCAGACTAGATCGCACGCTCACATGCAAAACAGAAAGGGGGAAAAAATGGTAGCTGATGGGGCACCCCTGTCTAACCGAACGCCAGCCGATTGGCCTCAACACGGGGGAGGACCCCGGGACACATGGTCGTTGATCAGCGCATCGCCGCCCAACGGGGTCTAGAAAGGGGAAGGCTGGATGTACTGAGTACTCTTGACCTGAGCAAAGGTACTCCGTTAAGAGGAAGGAACAAAGAAGTGGGAAAAAGGCAGTACATCCAGATGTGCATTATTGATGAAGGAGCCCGGTCATAAAGACGTTTTCTCTCCCTACCCTAATGTTATCGTTATCTCTCACGAGCCGCGTGCACGGATGTAAAACGGAAAATAGAGCTGAACCCGTGCCCCAGGCCCTCCCTCGCTCTTCCCACTCGCGCATGGAGCAACAGAGCCCCTGCAGGTACTGGTACATCCAGTGTGGATGCTAGTACTTATACTTCCACGAACCTGGCCCGGCGTGCCAGTCTGCGGAGTGAGTGGGATATGTTGAGGATTTTGCGTGCGGATGCAGAACCTTCTCCTTAGCTGTGCAACGGCTTCGCTTGTCTGGATGAGCTCTTTCTTGATCCGGGCTGACCATCCCTAAGCATTCCACATGGGAGCGGAGGGGCTGGGCCTCCATACGAGTACAGGTAGTTTACACAAAATAGGATCTTCAGGGGACCTTTAGCACCTTAGTTCCAGTTCTGTTGGGGAGGGATCCACATTTGTTGAGGCGCCTGTAACCCCCAAGAGTTCCGGGGCTTGGCATTATCGCCTAGCGCGGGTGTGGACCCTACGTGCCACCAAATGCCGATGGCCAGGAAGGGGAGCTCCACCAACCCCCATCCCGGCCACTGTACGGAATATGGATTACCTTAGCGATACGAGCACTTCGAGCCACAACCCTAGACTGCTTCTCAGGCACCCTCAGTACTTCGCACGACGGAACCGCCGCTCATGAGCACCTAGGGACAAGGGTCCTCGGTTTATGTCAAGGCACCGCGGTAAAATATACGCTTCTCTGTGAACTGTGATACAAGGCCTGCAAGCTGACACAAGGGATTGCTGCGGGTTGGATGATATACGGCCGGGTGTTATAAGCCGGATGGAGGCTGGAGGAAAGAAAATGATGAAAAAGAGTGTGGCAATCTGAGCAAGGGAAATAGCCGAGGAGAGACTGACCGCCAAAGCGAAGCGGCGGAAAAGGACAAAAGGAACAATACCGCGGAACAGACCAGGGGTGGCGACCGATCGCTTCTTCACCGCCAATCTAATCCGATCCGCTGACGGGCCGCGTGAATCGGGAGGTGAATCCCACGAAATCCACCGCCACTCCGCCATTCTCGCCGCGCAGCGTAGAGTTTCCTTTTCTGCCTTGACGCCAGCCGCGCCACCTGTTTCACCCTGCCTGCCTACCCTACCAACCAGAATCCGTCCTGTAATAAGCCTACCTGACTTCAGAATTCACCAACTGGTCTCCCAGTTTAGCGTACGTGTGACACCATGCCCGAAGGGACGGCGGATCTGAGCCCTGCGTGAAACCCTCCTCCGGAGGTGGAGGCGGAAGTGTGCCACGCTCGAAGCGTGTTACGCGGGGGGTCACTGCTCATAGACAACCCAGCAACGAATCCCTGGCGGTCGTGCTTCTTCTTCCTGCTTGGTTGCGTCCTTTGTGCCTCCGCCCGCCGCCGCCGATTCCCGCGGCCTCCCCGGCTGCTGCAGCGAGACTTGGTGAAATCGCGCGCGTAGGAGATCTCCAGCGTGCAAGATGTGACGAACATCCCTAAGCTCGGCGCCCTGGATGGGACACGAGTCGTCGTCGACGCCCGGAACTGTCTCGTCCTGAACTAGCTCTTAGGAGAGGGGCTCGTAGTCTCGACTTCGCGCCGCCGCTGCTCGCGGGACGGCGGCTGGAAAATCCTTATGTGGCTGCTTTCCACCGGCTTGGTCGCCGCGACTACCTCACCGCTGTCGGTCGCAAGGTGCTTCTTCCGCTTCCGTTTCTTGCCAGAGTCGGCTTCGGATGGATCCGGCGTCTCCGTGCTTGGGCCGTCGAGGGCAGTGTGGCAACTTTCTTTGTCAGCACCCCTTTTCCTCTTGCGGGCTTCCTTGACAACGCCTCGATCTGCGCGTTCGGCCCTCCCAGGCTAAAGGCGTGGGTGGCAGTTTGGTCCTCCAACGACCCATCTTCTTCTGCCGCACCTCGCCGTTCCTGAGTCTTCTTTTCGCCTTCTTCATGGAGCTTAATGTCTGATAAGGACTCCATCCTCTCCCCTTTTCCAGACTCCTCCCTCGACTCCTCATCTTTTCCAGAGTATGTCTTGGACTCCTTTCACTCCAATCTCGACTTCTACAGCTTCTACCTAGACTCCTTATCATTGCTCTTCCTCGTCTCTTTCCTAGCCTCCTCGTGGGTTCCTCTTCAAGCTCCGTCCTGACTCCGTCCTGACCCCGTCCTGGACTCCTTCCTAGACTCCCTTGACCCCCCCCACCCCCCCCCTATTCTCTTCCTCAGCTTTCCCCTCCGTTGTGGGGTCGAGGAGTCTGCATCTGCGCTAGTATATCGAGCCGTTAGTGATCCACCTTGCTTCCATCGCTTTAAATGGGAGCCTCTCTCGCTTACCGGAATACATCTCTTCCCTGTGTAGCGCGTCCTTATGCCGTGACGGGGTTTGGGCGGTGGCTGCGTCCTCTCGAATGGCTAGGACGGGCGACGACCACGCGTAGGCCCGAACCATGGGCGGGGCTTGCGGCGGAGGCGCCTACGCCGATCGGCAACAAGGGCTCCTGAAGCATTGCTTCCGGGTCCTCAGGGTTGACTCAGGGATCGGGGTGCTTCAAAACGAAGACAAGCCGATTTTTGCCCCTTCCGCGCCTTTAGTAAGAGGCTCGAATCTACAGTCGTAGCTTTGTTTTCCTCCGCCGCCAGCCTGATAGCCTAACTCACGCTGTCGGAGATTCGAGCGCTCCTCTCGATGTCGAAGGCAGTGACCAGCTTCGAGATCCTAGCTAGTCTGTCCGCCAGGGCTATGCGCTAGGTTGTCTTCCTCCAGTCTTCCGCCAGGGTGATGACCATAGCTGGCATTCCCGCTTAAGCGCTGTCACTGCGCCACAGGGTGCTTGCTAGTCTCTTACATAGTTGCTCGACTTTGCCTTTCGGGCTCCAAAGGGTCTATTGCCTCCGTCGAGTTTATCGGCCACGGTGACTTTCGTCGTAGCCCAGCGGCAGCCGCATATAAAAGTCTCGCAGCCGTGCCCGTCAGATTTGCACGGCCTCGTTCAGCTGCTCCACGAGAATGTGGAAGATGTTCACCCCGTCCAGCACCTCCCTTAGCCTGGCAGGCGGGAATCTCCTTGCCAAGGCGGCCCGTTCGGCGGAGGGGCCGGTCAGGGCGGCGATCGGCATCGAAAAGAGCGATCGGGTGTCAAACTAGAGGCATCATTATTGGCATGCGACTGTTCCCCATAAGATGGGGCGTCATGGACTGCTCACTCTAGCCCCTCCATCATCCGACAGCTTGGAGGCAGAATCGGGATCTGAACCAGGGGCCAACTGGCTCAGAATGCCATGCTATAAGGTTATCGCCAAGAGGCAGAAGCGAGCACTGGCAAGCTGATCAGCCAGCGCCATCCCAAACAGACTAGACGCATCGTGGTGTCCTCCCTATTCGGCTGACCGCCCCGGCCACAGCATCCGGCCACATCTCTGCGGCTCTTGGCCAAACAGAAGCCACCCGGGACCAGCCGCCGTTGCCTACGCCGCTGGTAGCCTGTATCTACGGCTGGCTTCGCCTTTTACCTAGCAAGGCTCTTAGACGAACCTCGCACCGAAGGTCTTGCCCCTTTCGGATCGCCATGATGTCCGCACGGTTCGGCCAGGGCGGTCTACCGAAAGACCTAGCCTTAGTATTACTCAACCCACGCTGATTGGACGGGCCTGTCGTCCTGTGTGGAAATTATTCCCTTAGTTGCATGTTGTAGGGTATGCCGTCCACCCCGTCCAACCAATTCAGTCGGAGTCGAGCGGGCGACATCATGCAACTCCTTGCAACCCCCTGTCAGTTGTTTTCCATACTTATAATGCCCTGGCGTGCCTGGCGCCCTGAAAATTCTCTTGGAGGTTCCGGGCAGCACCGAAACCCGATCTTTCTTGATCATAACCGACGGTCTACGAAGTATCCGTGGGGCAAGGAGTGCTGGGCGCATCTATCATGACGACGGAGGCGATACGGGGGGTGCGATTTCGTCCGAATTGTATACGTAGTCCTAGAGAACTCCTTCCTCCCGGTCCATAAAAGAGATTGCTCCTGGCGGAGAAACCAGCACGCATCATGAGCGTATCACGTCCACTCTAGTAAGCAACGTCTACGAGTATTTGCGGGCGCGGTGCGTCTCTCGAACGCAGACTATGCTGCTTCTCCCCTGGCAGTCGTAGGGCAGCCGTATGTCGGCACTTCCTACAGGCATGCTCGGAATTAGTCGCAAGCGATGACTCCATGCCGGCCCTGTGACCAACGGCGCCAGTTCTAAGGCCGCGAGGCTGATGGCGGCCGTGGGAGATTACACACCCATTTTGTGTCCTACGCTGAAGGCGCAGCAAAGACTGAAGTACGACAATGGGGCACGAAGAGCTAAAGTGCCCACCTAGGTAGTTCGTACTAAGCAAACTACGGAGCGGGAAGGTATCGAATTCGCCATCCATATGCCGCGGTCAGTGGCATGGGCTCCTTTATCCGGCCCGTGCAGGCTGTCCGAGTGGCAAGTACCGGGGCGAAATAACATCCAGAGCCAGGCGCTCTGGAGCTGAAAAGCGCGGTCCAATCGACTCCGGCCACTTGGCGCATCCCCCAAGCTTATTTATGTTCACGAAGACCGAGCAGACCGCTGGACGAGCCCGAAATGAGACCCGAACTTGCGGAGTAGATACCTGTAGTCTGCAGGTTCGCACTAGGGCCGATAAGGGGGAAATGGCAAAAGTGAAGGGCCGGGGGCTGCATGTGGCTGCTGGGGCATGCAACTGGGACAAAGTACAGCGGGAGAAACTTTGGTTGCTTTCAAGGCGGGCATTTTATCACTTATCACATGGGAGCCCACGTGTTAGGCGCTATAACCGCAAGCCGCCAAAATTGCAGTTGATTAGAACAGATTTTCTGACTGGCTTGCCGGCCCTGTGTCGTGGGACCTAAACTACCTACTAAGCCACTTTTCCTCCTGGGGTTCTCTCTGAGGTATACTAAGGTGTAGAGCTGGCCGGGCCGGCCCTGGAGGCGATAAGCAGAACGGCGGGCCTCTTGAATTGGCTTATTTCGCTTGCGTGAAGGTGCTTCACGTCCTATCATCCATCCTTCAGATATCCACTCAATCTCTAATCCCTGCGGCCGTCTATTTGCTGATTGGGTGATACGGGTTGGGGAAGAAGGAAGTTCAAGTATCTTCTCTCTTCAATCCTGCTACACAGTCGCTGCGTCCTCCTTCACCCAATCGCGGTTTGTGGTCCCATCGAACCTTGAAAGGTAAATCCCTCTTGTCTTGTTGGGCTGATCTACTGCTGAGTACGGCCCGTATTGAACAGCGCCACGACGCTGTAGATTGTCGCGACGCTCGGACATGATCTCACTGCGCCGCCGCCCCAAACCACTACGTACCGGCGTTCATTGCGAAGAGCACCTAGTCCGTAGGTCTGGGCAATTCGGTGCAATGCCTCTCGTTGTTCGGTTAAACCTCACGTAAACATTCAAGGACTGTTGTGCTCTACTCCGAACTACCCGAGATGGCACGTCACAATCAACTCTTCTCCAAAAATGTTGTCGTGCGTAATCCGCACTGGTCTCGTCGAGTTGTTTGGCTGCTACTTGCGCACACCAACCACCTTTGCGATGCCGAGCAGCCAATGGCAATGATGGTGAGGCTGGGCGGCCGAGGAAAATGCTCTGCTCCAGGTTTCAGATAGGAAACTTCCAAGGTTGCCAGCCACCACCAATCGATCGACGACCTCCCGCCTCCATCTGTGCGGGCTCCCTCTCTCCGTTGGTGGTGTTGTACCTCGGCGTTTCCCCTCACGTACCCCGGCGCCTGCAACGCTGAAACGCACCCCCGCTTTTGCGTACCCCTGTTGCTTTTTTGGGTGACGCAGCTACAACCGCCTCGCCCGTGGCTCACACTGAGGTACTTTGTGGCGCTGCGCCGTGTACAAGAAATACCTGGGTACCTGCTTCCTTCGGAACGGTCCACAGGCTCCCTAACGGACCGCCCAGATAAGCTCTCCAATTTCCCATGCACTACCCACTCATTACACCAACGAATATGTGCCGTATCATCCACCGATGCTGTGAAAGCCAGAGAGTGCTCGTGCTTCGTACTGATCCCATAGATGGCTATCGGCTCCCACTACTAGGTATCTACTTAGCTAATACCAAGGCATAAGTGGGTAATGTACTCGTAGTTACCTTAGTATGGTGCCTTACAAGGTCAGCGAGTTGCGACCGACCTCTAGGTAATCCGTACATGCACTATTTCCCTTCTTTTTTTAGCGGCTTATTGGGGGCCACACACTGCGAGGCACACCAAATCACTAACGAATCACCTCATCTTACCCCTGAGGGCATATTTGCAGCGCTGCAACGGCGGATGCACCGCCCGCCCACACCAGTACCGGGCAATTCCCACTATCAATTCGCACTAACCAACTCCTGCAGCTGCCAATCTTCTCTTTCACTGACCTCACCATCTCCAGTCGGCGCCTTGCTTTTGTCCTTCGTTCCAGGTTCTTTGGCTCTTTGGGGTCTCTTTTTCTCTAGCCCGTACATACTCGGCATTTTGATCTGACCTCATCCGCTCCTTTCAGTAGACGCCAGGCCGTCTCTACATCGCCCGCTATAATCTTGCTCCATTTGTTATTGTCGCCCTGCTCCGTCAATCGTTTATTCGACTTTGTCCCCTCACCACAGGCGTTGCTACTCCCGCATCAGCTCCCTCGAAGCTCCCTCCCATCAGAGAGTATTTTCGCCTTCTTAGTTGCGGCCCGCCTATTCTGCCCGCCACCCGCTGCTTCGACACGAACGAAATCGACGGGTACGCTGAAACGCGCGGCGTCGCCTGACCGACCTGTCTTTCATTGACTATCCCTTCGCGCGAGTTCTCACCTGTCCGTACGACTATCTACAGCCAGCCGCCCCTTCCGAAAGAGGCTCGTGGTAGCTCTCACCGGGGAGACCGGCTATCTCCAGGGCCGAGCGAGCTTGACGGTTGGACAGCCCACGCGCAAACATAACACAAGCCAAAATGCGAGTATGATGACCTTCGAGCACGCCGTCGAGGACGTGGTCATAAGTAGTCCCGGATCGCCGCCGGGTATGACCGCGTCCAAATCCTCCAAGTCATCGTCCTTCCACTCGTTCAGTTCCGACGATAACAGCGTCCTCTCCGATGCGAACCACTTCGAGGACATTGGACTGGATGACGAGGCCATCCACTCCGACCGCGACACCGACGTCATCAAGACGCTCCCCAACCGCTTCTCGCCTTCTTACTCGTCCGATCTCCGGGCTGCCTCTTTGCAGCAGAGAGGCTCTCGTCCGCGTACGAAACGAGATCTGTCACATCTGCACTCGCAGCCGCAGCAACACCGAGAGATCACTCCCAAGGTTAGGCCCTCCTTTCCCAGCCTCCAGAGCCATGTCAGCCACGTTCGGAACATCAATGTCCGGAGTACGAGTACGAGCGCCCTCCTCCCCGAGCCCCTTTCCACCCGAACTCTTGGTAGCCGCTCCAGCGGCGCTCTGCCCTTGCGCCGCCACCGCACCCCGAGCCCGAGCCAATCGCTGAGCACCAGAGACGCCACATCGCTGGTGAAGCCGAGGAGAAGTAGCTGGCAGTCTAGCCGTGAGCGCAAGACATCCATGCAGCTAGAGCAAGAATGCGACGAGGATGACGGAGACGAGATCCCCGAGGGTTTTGTTCTCGATAACGTGCCCATTTCCCCCAGACCTCCTTCTGAGCGTTCTCCAAGTCGGTCCGGATCCAAGCCTGGGTCACCGGATAGAGTGCCCAAGGAAAGGGTCCGAAGCGTGGGCGGCGGTACGCCTGCCATTGCGCTAGCCTATGGATCGCTGCGGTCTCCCTCGTGGAAGTCCGACTCCGGCGTCAAGTCCTCACCTAGTCCGAGCGAAGTCCCGAGTCCATCCAAGACGCGGGCCAAGAGCTGGACCGCCGCGCTGGCCGAGCTGAGCCCGGAGGCAAAAGCGTTGACAGAAAAGCTAGAGGAGCACGCGGACGAGCTAGGCCACAAGGCTCAGCGAAGCAGCACCGGCTCCATACCTCTGGCACGGCGCGCGACGGACTCGTTCGATGGCAAATCCCGCCATAAATCGGCCCTTCCCGAGCTGCCTCCGCTTCGCCGCACAAACATCATGATTGATCCACTCCCCATCTCAAAAGAGAAAGAGGCCGTCTTGTCGAGAACGCGACCGTCCTGGCTCCCACCCAAGGACCCTGCGGAGGAGCGGAAACACCTGAAAGAGTACCAGAAAATGATGGCCCAGAGCGCCGAGGCCGAGCGCCGCCGCGAGGCCACCAAGAGGGCGCGGTCCGAGTGCAGGGACACGGCCGCAGACAGCCTCATGCAGATCTGGGAATGTGACATCGTTCCGAGGTGGAAGGATGCGGTGCGAGAACGTAGGACGCGGGAGCTTTGGTGGCGAGGCATCGCTCCACGAAGCCGTGGCTCCGTCTGGTCGAGGGCCATCGGCAACGAGCTGGGCCTTACGGAGACATCGTACCTTGCCGCTCTCGGCAGGGCCCGTGAGGCGCAGGCTCGTATTAAGGCCGACGATGTGGATACCGAGGACGTACGACGTACGGGTTGGTTTGACACCATCCGTAAGGACGTCGAGGACCGGACGTGGAAGGATCTACGGATCTTCGGCATCGGCGGTCCTCTGCACCAGGCTCTCGTCGATGTATTGTCCGCATATGTAATGTATCGCAGCGACATCGGATATGTCTCTGGTTGCAATGTGAGTTTTCTTCACCCATGTTCATCCTGACCCCTCTCCCTCTCCTCGGCAGTGTTAACTCCTATTCCAAATGTGGAACTAACAAGTTGAAGACTATCGCTGCGCTGCTCCTTTTGAATCTGCCTTCGCCATCCTCGGCCTTCATCGCTCTCGCAAACTTGCTCAATCGACCCCTTCCTCTGAGCTTCTACGCATCTGACCCCGGTGCGAAGTCTTCGGCGTACAACCTTCTCCTCCAGACACTTTCCCGCAAGTCTGCAGAGCTCCATGGCCACATTACAAGCCTGCCCAACCACGACCCCGAATTTTACCTCGGCGATGTCCTTACGTCGCTATTCACTGGCCACCTGGCTCTCGACCAGGCCGCTCGTCTTTGGGACGTTTACGTCTTTGAGGGCGATGCCGTTCTGGTGCGGGCTGGCGTGGCGTTCCTCCTGGAGAGGGAAATGGCGTTATTGGGCACCAAAAGCCTGGCCGAGGTCAGGGAAGTTCTAGAATCCAACATCGATGGTTCCGGGAAGAAGCAACGTGTTGTCGCTCGCCAAGGCGAAGAAGACCGCTGGATGTCCGCCGTGAGGGCCGCGGGTAAGGTGTGAGGGCTCATCCACTTTGGCCCACATGGTCGAGAACTGTCGCTACTGGTGTCTGTTCATTGTAACACTACCACAGCTGCTGTCTAGCCTACGCACAGCCGATTCGAGGGACTGGGGAGTCCCCAGCGCGCCTTCTTAACTTCTGCTTTTCCCTTCTTCCTTCTTGGTCCTCTTTATGCCCTTTTATTTTCTTCATACTTCCCGACGACTTATTGCATATACCTAATTTCGATCATGTTATGCCGGGCTTGGCGTCTCTGCGCAGAGCCTAGCCCGAGCTGGCTTGTGTGAGATCTCTCCTGCGCAACGGGGGTGGGAATCTTACATGAACGAGGGTTCCTTATTATATGGCCGCGCAACGGCAACTGGGCTCAAGTGCTGAGGCCTACTTGACTACACATATACTACATCCATGGATCTGGTCTATACATATCTTGCAGTTTATCTTTTTTTTCTCACGTGGACCCTCGTGTTAAGCCGCCTCTTATATATTAAGACTCGGCCTTGACTACTATCATGTTAGACAAAGCAAGTGTGCCGATGGAAACGTGTCAACGGCAGTGCGTTGATGGGGGTTATGCAGTATATTGCGGTTGCCGGCATGTGAATAGTTTGATCATGGTAACGGTCTTGGGTGCTGGTATGTTAGTGCCTATCTAGGTAAGATAGCGGATGAGTGAATCCCTAATTGGACCTGGATATCTGAAGCTACCTATGTGGTGGGATGGATCCTCGGTTAGACACGCTTCGTGCATTCCTTGTGGGGAATTTACCTCCTTACGAATGAATTTAGAAGGTTTCCGAAGCCGTTCATAGTTCCTACGCCATCTGTTCTCGTCTGCAGGCACGTGTCACATCAGGCAGGCGTAAGGAACAGGAAGCCCTCTCTTGTACCCGAACAACCGGGGTAGGATGTTTAGTCAGCGCGCCTGCAGCCTTGCCAACCTGCTCAGCTATAGCTTAGATGCCTACCTAATGCAAAGGACGCCCTCGCTGCCGTCGCCGCTTCCAGTAGCGCAGCGCAAGGGAGAAGAAATCAAGAGTGCTCAGTGGGTGGCCATTCGGCTAAAAGGAGGCTAAGTGCAAATCCCGGCAGTCTACAGGATGGAGGCCACTGCCCGTCCGAGCTTAGGTAGGTAGGCGGCCGGCGACGGGTGGACATCACGGTAGTTGGCGGCCAGGCCCGCAGCGCGGAGTATTTGCCGACGACAGGAACCTAGTAGAAGCGACTGCCCGAAGCAGGTCGAAAGATGGGGGCAAGCTCGTGGCTTGCTTTCCGCCTGGAGGGAGAAAGTGGAAGAGCCGAGTCCGCACCCCTCTTGTGACCTGTTCGCTCTGCCCATCAATCTATTTGACCACCTTAACCGCGGCAGCCAATGGGAAATAGAAGGGGGCGAGCCCTAATATATTGGGCCATCTGGGTGAGCAGGTATAAGGAAGGGGGCGAGGGCAGGCAAGCAGGCTCGCCGGGTCGTCCAAGGCTGCTCCGTTTGCGATGTGGGCGGAACGTTGAAAAGCCTTGGCTACGGCGAGTTTCCGGCAATCCTCTTACCACCAGATCTGTCGTTCGTGTCTTGAGATATTTGTTTGGATTTTCCTGCCTGTATCTGGCCTTCCTAGCTGGCCTTCCGAGTCACGGAGCCGTCCATCCGTCGATACTCCCACTGTCGATATCGGAGCCCCCGAAAAAAGTTCTCGCCATGCGGTGGAGCATTCTAGCAGCAGCGCTCAGCGCCGGTTGCGCCAACGCGCTGCTGCGCTTCTCATGCTCGCAGCTCACGATTGAGCGTCTTGACCCGTAAGCATGGACCCCCTCTCTCCTCTTTCTAGGTCCAACTTGGGACGCGCTTCAACGCAGAGGAATATACCGGCTGACCCTCTTTACCCCCCGGATAGACTGGTCAACCCGGGCGTGCTTCAGTCGCCCCACGTGCATCAGGTGGTGGGCGGTAACGGCTTCAACGCGACCATGACGACGGGCGATGTCGCCTCGACGGCCACCTGCAGCACGTGCACCTTCGCTGAGGACTTCTCCAACTACTGGACGGCTGTACTGTACTTCAAGGCGCGCAACGGCACCTTCAAGCGCGTGCCCATGGTGCGCCCCCCTTTTTCGACTGCCGTTCACTTTTCCATATAAAGAGGACAGCTACCGCTGACAGTTATCTTGGACTAGGCGCCCAACGTGGGCTTCGAGCAGGCTAACGGCGGCGCCACCATCTACTACACGCCCTACCTCGGCTCCAAGTCGACCATCACGGCCTTCAAGCCGGTAAGAGGAGCAGAGACGAGAGACAGGGAGAGAGGGTAGGGATGGGGAGAGATGGCTGACGCTGTAAATGCGGGCACAGGGCTTCCGCATGCTCGTCGGCAACCCCAGCTTCCGCACGGCGGCGCAGGCGGAGAAGTACCGCCAGCTCACCTTCACGTGCCTGCAGACGGCCATGACGCGAAGCGGCGAGACTAAGGACCTGCCCAAGAAGCCGTGCCCGGCCGGCATCATGGTCAACGTGCGCTTCCCGACTTGCTGGGACGGCACGGTGCGTGTACCCCCGGCCCTCTTTCTTTCTTATCTTCTTTTATTTCTTCCTCCATCAGCATGTTTGTTCCCAGGGCGTCCTCCTAATTGTTTGATCGCAAACAGAATCTGGATTCGGCCGACCACCAGAGCCACGTGGCCTACCCTAGCAGTGGGACTTTTGAGAGCGGCGGGGCCTGCCCGTCTACCCACCCGGTGAAGATTCCGCAGGTCTTTTATGAGGTGTACGATGCCTGAAGTTGCCCCCCCCCCCCCTCTAATATGGTGGTGGCCTGCTAACCACGAGCAATATCCACCTGATTAGAATCTTCAACACGAAGGAATTCAACGACAAGGCACTCTGGCCCGAGGATGGCAGCCAGCCCTTCGTCTGGAGCTTCGGTGACAAGTAAGTCCCGCCCTCGTCTCCACCCCCGTCCGCCACCGTGCCTCCGGTGCTGACACAGGATTTCTCCGCCGGTAGGACCGGGTTCGGCAACCACGCCGACTACGTGTTCGGTTGGAAGGGTGACTCGCTGCAGAAGGCCATGGACGCCAACTGCAACATCAACTGCCCGCAGCTCAAGACGCAGAGCATCGCCCAGGCCAACAAGTGCAAGAAGAATATGACGGTCCGGGAGACCATCGATGGCTGTGAGTGTTCCCCCATTTCTGTATAGGGAGAGATGCTTCGTCGGTATGGCGCGTCGCACGGCTACTAACCGAGAGCGATTCACAGGGCTGGATTCCCTCCCCGGCGGAATGGAGATGGTCTAGGCACGCAGGGAGTTCAGTCGTAAGGAAGGGGTTGCGTGTCGCTTCCGTGTGTCTTTGCGTTCCTCGTTAGCCGTTAGCGGTATTTAGCACATTAAAGCTTCCATGTCTGTAGCCATATCTGGTAGTATGGACATACGCTTCGCTGCCGTGTGACTCTTTGTACTGCGCCTTGAATCCACGCTGGTCTTCATCTCGCACCGCTCACTCGAACTTGGTAGGCACTAGGCAGGCGGTACTTGATTTGTACCTGATAATAGTAGCTTGATATTGTGACCTTCTTCTAGCCAACCGCCATTTTTATCTAAGATAAGTATATGGGTGCCCATGGGGGATACCTTGGAGTGCCGACCCGTCAAGGCCAGACTAGCTCGAGAACCTCGTCCATGTCGCCGGTGGCAAAGTCAGCCTTGTGGACGTATATCTGGCGAAGCTCGCCGCGGGGCCCGACCAGTGCGTCCCGCAGCCGGTAGCTCTTCTTGTCCTCGTCGTCGAGGCGCGGGCGCAGAGGGCCCAGGCTGGCGTCGAACTCGTGGGCGGCGTGGGACCAGGTGGTCTCCATGCGGGCGAGGTCGTAGGCGTCGAGGCCGCGGGCGTAGCGGGCGACAGAGAAGCCGTTGACCAGCAGGGTGTCGTCGGCGAAGCGGAAGCGCTGCAGGAAGCAGTCGCCGCAGCGGCGGGCGATAGTGGCCATGCGCGGCACCGGCTCCTTGTACCAGCTGCGCCAGTGGTGCACTGACAGCGGGAGCAGGCCGGCCTCGTAGAAGCCGGCGGCGTCGCCGTACAGGTCGTGCTGGTAGAGCCCCGGAACCAGGGTCAGGCGCGCACCCGTGTGCCTCTCGATGCAGTCGCGCAGGATGCTGTCGCCGGTGGGGAAGGCGGCCTCGGCCAGGCAGGCGGGGATGTGCGGCACCAGCTGCCGGGCCAGCGGCGTGCTGAGGAAGATGCCGGCCCCTCCGAAGGCCATGACCCCCCAGGCGCGCACCGAGTCCGAGTCCTCCGAGAGGGCGCCTAGCCAGATTGGCTTGCGGTGGTCGTGCCGCTTCAGCGCCTCGTCCAGGTTGTACAGCGACGGGAAGAAGGTATCGTCGTCCACGATACCCAGCCACCGCGTCTGCGCCGTGGCCGCACCCAGAAGGTCGTCCAGCACGCTGAAGTGGTTTTGCGCCGCGCTCAGCGTACGATTGTAGGGCCCCAGTGCCGCGAGTTCGACACCGTGGGCCCGGTACAGCTCCTCCATCGCCGTCAGGTTCTTCGCCTCCTTTCTGCTTGTGCCTCCGCTACCGTCCCGGCGCTCGGCGTCGACGACGACGGCGACCAGGCGGGCCCCCGTCCGGGGCAGCCAATGCGCGAAGCCCTCCAGCGACCGGTTGAGCCGGTCGTACGTCGTGGACACGCCAAACAAGAGGTGGCCGTAGCTCCTTTCCGGAGGCGGCCTGGGCACGCGGAGGGCCAGGGGCTCGCAGGGCACGGGCGGGGTGTCCTCACAGGCGGACAGGTTGACCGTTGTCCTGTGCGTGAAAAGGAGCCTGTCGATCTTGGTCACGGGCCGGCTGAGAGGCTCGTGGGGGTCGCGAGGACGCCTTATGGGCCCTTTGACATCCCAGACGGGCGTCACGCACCGCCGCGAGTAGACGATCGTGCTCTCGAGGTCTAACCGCCAGTGCCGGAGGGCCTCCATCTCGGGCAGGCAGCCGCCGGCTGTCGGTTGCGGGCTGGCCGCTTCGCCGCGCAGCAGGGCAGCTTGGCCCACGGGGGTCCCTGCGTCTCGCACTGGAGCATGGCGTAGCTTATGGAGGGCGACGAGGCAGAGGGCGACAGCGAGGAGCAGCGTCGGTGCGAGGGACAGCGGCCATCTCTGGAGGCGCCTCAAGACCGGCATCACGCTCGCATGGTGCCGGACGGGGAGCCAGGGATGGCAGGTGGAAAGGCTACAGCGAGCCACATCACAGGACGCCGGCAGGACTTTGTAGGGGCGCGAACGTGCAGAGCCGGAACGTGGTCGACGTGGCTTGGGCCCCAAGACGGAACCAAGGCGGGACCAAGGACGGGCCCAGGACGGCTCCTGGGTAAAGTGTGTCGAGACGCGAGGCAGATCCCCGCAAACCCTGGCCCGCTCTTCCACGGCGGCGGGCTGTGCCAAGATTTCCAAGGCCTTCCAAGGTGGCTTCCAAAGAGCCTTCCAAGGAGCCCTCTACTGAGGCTTCTACTCAGTAGGCCCATGCCACCAGCGCACCGGAGCCCAAGGCCGGATAGCCCGATTGGGCCGAGTGCCGCCGCAGCCGTCATCAATGCAGGGCCGCCGTGCCGTGTCCCGCGCGGAGTGTGCCGGCTGATTGATCCTCGAAGTGTGCACTGCAAGTAAAGTTTGTCACGCAACGGATCGGCGCGACAATGCAGTTGCAGTTGCAGTACCTTTAGAAGAGGGAGGACAATGCAGGCAGTCTGTAAATCAGCCTCGAGGCGATTTTTACAGGTACAAACTTAAAAGTTCTAGCAACCCAACTCAGTAAGCCCACGTTGGGGTGGTGGCGGGCCTGCCCCTTCTCAATCCGGTAGGTGCAATCCGGCGGGTGCGCTCCGTACACAGCAGGCGCAATCAATCGTCCGTCGGCTCGTTGATTGGCGAATTCGTCGATCGGATGCCCCAATTACAGACGGGAGGTATGATGCACTCAGCAATAACTCCTCCTCTCCCTCGCTTCGTGAAATCCGTACTTTACTTCAAGCTCTCCCCACTCGATATTATATTACCTAGTTCTTCAACTAAGAGCATTTTCACTTTAGCGCCTGTTCATAGCCTATACTCAACTACCATACCTTATCCCAATCCACCTACTCCAGCGCACGCTCTCAGTGCCGGCGCGTATCACAGACGAAACCATGGCCGGCCTCGTGTACGTACTTGCACCTAGCTCCCCTTCTTGCTAGGTGCCAAGGCGGCTCATTTGCCGAGACGAGCCGAGCCGGCCCCAGAAACGTGATGGACGATGTTCCCATCTCCAACCGTGCGTCCCTCGGAGACCGCTCGGCCATGCCGGCAGGTAACTGCGACTCCTGACTGTCTCTGACCTACCAGTGCCGCCAGCCCTCCTGAGTTCCAACCTCAGGGTCCTTGTCTCCCTGAGGGTTCTCATCTCCCAGAGCTCGTCCACCCAGAATCCGTTCGTGCAGCATCCGCCTTCAGATCTTACCAGGGTATATATATGGCATCAACGGTTTTTGTTTTTCCTTTGCAACGGTATTAGCTTATAATGACCGGAATCACAATCATCAATTCAACATCCGCTGTCAATTCAACGATGTCGCGCACGAACAAAACGATAGATTCAGAGATTCCATCGATTGATTAAGAGAAAGAGCGAAAGAGAGAAAAGAAAACTAAGCTGCATTGCGCGCGAAAGACACGCGCCGTTCCCAATCATCCCGCAGTGCCAGGCCCGCGCTCCCTGCGCGGGTCAAGCCCCAGATGAAACGCCACTCTTAGCTATACCAGATTGTATCCTGCTTTGGCTATCTCCTTAGCACTGATCGACGCAGCCAATCCCGCCCACTTGCCTTCCATGATATGATAATGATAGAAGCCGATCACGAGGCCGTCCTCATTCCAGATAGCCGAACCGCACGTCCCATCAGGCGGCTGGACACGATCTTCAGGAACTCCTTCCACTTGACCCATATATGACCAGTTGTATAGGACAAACTCGGGCTCACTTTCGGTAAGAGAGGGTGCATGCGGACTGATCTCCAGCTTCATAAACTTCATGATGATAATAGCATCCATGCTGCCAGTGAAAAGGCTGTTGAGATACACCGTGCCCTCGATATCTAGCGTGTCTAGCGTGTCTTCGATGCTCTCTCCGATAAGTTTCGTCAATTTCGGGACGTTGCCCGAGGTGTTCTCGAATGTCTCGTTGACAAATGCGACGTTTTCGTCCAAGCGCACTAGGCTCACGTCGGTGAAGGGGATTTCGTAGACAGCTTTGCCCAGGATTTTCTTTTGCTCGTTAGGAAGGGGCTGGTAGACAGTTCCGCCTTGACCAATTCCATGCGCAGCTGCAGTCATAAATTCATCTCCAGCGGCGTTCTTGACTAAGACACCAGAAGTAGTCGAGTACACGGCTGGGTGGCTGTGATCCCGTAAAGCTTTGCTGCGTACGAGAACTCCAGGCCTGACGATGTCGTATGGTGTATCGTCAATCACCCCTGACTTGGAGTCTGGGCTGATGACACGCTTGGTTTGTCGTTCTGCCCATTGAGGTCGGCACATCTCTCCGTTCGGCAAATAGCCCACCCAGCAATTTGCAATGACCCCAGGAAGTTGGTGCATTGCTACTTGTGTCTTGTAGCTATCCCCAAGGACGACGTAAATCGAGTGCTCTTTGGTGAGGATTAACTCGACAAAACGGACGCCAGGAAGGTTGTGCGAAAACCAGTTGTATACGCGGCGGACTAGTTGCCGGAAAGCTTCGTCGGGAATGCCTTTTCGCTTGCAGTCGACGTCTGCGCAAATGGAGAGCGACAAGTTCGCCAGGATTTGTCGAGGGAATAATAAGCCTCTCCCATCGGTGCTATCGCTGATCGTGATTGGCAAGCCTCCGACGGTCAGCGGCCAAGGCCGCTTAGGGAGCTTCTTCACTGTGAATGCGAGAAATGAGCGGTGCGCTGCGTAAGCGACCTCAGTGGTATCAGGAAAAATCTTGAGCAGCAGCTTCAAGACTTCGCCTCTAAGAGGATTGACCTTCCGGTCTCGCAAGTTAAAGGGGAGCTGGATATGTGTCGTATGCCAGATTTCGATCTCTTGGGGAGCATCGACTGCGGGAGCTCGATGAGTATGACTAAGCTTGAAAGCATCGTTGGCCGGAAGTGTAGGAAAGGTGACAGCCTCCTTGGGTTTCGCAGCGGGGCCCGCAGGGCCGCTCAAATTACCAGGGCTTGTAGGGCAAACGAGGCGAATTGATGGCCGCTTGGAAGAACTCAGTTCTGCGGAGGGCGTAATGCTCCGCTTCTTCGTTGGCGTAGACAGACCTCGTGGCGTGGACGCTATGGTAGTAGTAGCAATTGTTGGAGAAGACATTTTCGTAGGTGGCCTAGCGAATTTTGTCTCGCAGAAGACTAGAAATTGGAGAGAAAAAGAAAAGCCGAAAAGGAGAGCCTTGGAAGCTATTTCCGTAAGAGAAACGATCGTGTATGTTAATAAAGAACGAAGAGATGATGGGGAGAACGAAGAAGGTGGCGGTAAGAAAAGAAAGTGATAAGAACGAAAAATCTGACGGGGAAAACTAAACCTGCCGGCTTGTATTTATTTATATGTTGGCGCGCGCGGATTTGGACAGTTGGCAAAAGCAGGTCAATGACATCATGAAACGACTGTATTAAATCGACTAGCACCGCCACAACGCGCTTGTAAGCCGCCACTGGGCCTTGTGCCTCATTTTGACTGAGCAAGGTGACATTGTGCAGGCTGTCCAGGCCCTCAAGGAATCCTATACTGGATCACCGACCCTCATCTGGCCGAGCTGAAGGAGCCGCTCGAGGAGCTCCTCGCGACGCTGCAAAGATATAGGGCGTACTGTCAGTCAGCAGTCTCACCTCTCACATTCCCTTTTACATGGTCCGAGAGGCAGTTCGAGACGTCTTGGAGCTGTTCTTCCTGAAAATCGTCCCAGGACGGAGCGTGAGGACCGCCTCGCCGGGACGCGCCGACTCCGTGCTTGTGTTTTTCGTGTAAGCGCGGACCGGTAAGATGGAGACGTTTCATGTCGGGCCTCTGCGCATGCCCCGGCTGCTCACCGGCGTGTCATCTCCGGCTTGGGGCTCGGCCCCGGCGGAGAGTCAGCGCGAGGCCCTCCTGCACCTCGTCAAGAACGGACTGACCGCCGCCGATATGGTGAACCACTACGTATGTAAAGGGGGTGAGAAAAGCGAGCAGGGCGCCCTGCTCCTTGGGCTACGATCCCCGGCCTTAGCTAACGGACGTGGCATGCATGTCAGAGGTGGATGCTGAGATCATGTGCGGCGACTTCCGAAACAGCCTGCCCGCGACGGCGAGGGAGAAGGTATATGCCGCTACCAAATGGCGCGTGTTCCGGCCCTTGGATCGGCCGGTGACGCGCGACTGGGTTTCTCCGCCGGGTGCCTGAGCAGTAGAGTCGGGCTGCTCTAGTTCCGCTGATACGACATAAACCAGCTGCTCCGCCTCTCCCGCTTTCGTCTTTATGGCTCTCGCTGGGAGAAGGCCTGCACGGGCATGTAGTAACACGAATGGCGCCTGATTGCTAGTGCTCGGCCAAGGCATACCTGGAGATACTGACGAAGCTGGTTGGCATCGCTAGGAGCCGGCCCGATCTGGTCTCGGCCATCGGTCTCTGCAACCTCGACTCGGAGCACACCGAGGAGGCCTGCCGCTACTTGCTCGGAAAGACAGGGTCGGTTGGCCTCGTCTCAAACCAGGTCCAGGTGTGCACACGCTTCCCGACTCTCCCGGTCCGGCCTCGAAAACCAACAAGCTGGCTAGTTCTCCCTCATCGATGCTCGCCCGCTGTGCAAAGTGGTCGATGTCTGCCAGACATATGGCCTGCAGCTTTTGACATATGCCTCTTTCGTGGGTGGGCGGTCGTCCTGCCGATCCCTCTGACGCCGTCGTTAGTATTTCGATATGATCTAGACCTAGGGTATCTAGGCCCTCCTCGCGTTCTCCAGTCCATCGCCGCCAAGTACGGGGTGAGTCTGACCAACGTCGCCACTCGCTGGGTTCTCGATCAACCGCCCGTCGGCGCCGTCATCGTAAGGACTCGTCCGGGGGTTGCCCGTCACGACTAGGAGAATATCAAGGCATTTGGTCTCAGGCTGATGAGCGAGGACACGGCCGCGATCGATGAGGCCGCGCTGGGAGCCGACGGGCAGAGAGCCGAGGCACTGTTTTCAGCGCTGGGGGAAACAGATATCGCCGGGCCGGATGCATTGAGACTGGGGGGACTTAGGTTACATCTGCCGCGGATGGGTTAGCACCTGCATCGTTCTCCCCATTCGCCAGCTTCATCGGGCTGAGACTTAGGTCGAGACTGAGGCCGAGGCTCAGATCGCTGACTATGTGCGTATCTGAGTACGGGTGGATAAGTAATGTAGTTAGAGGCGGGGAGAAACAGGGGCAATCGCGTCCATCTCCGGATGATATTCCATCAATCGGAGCCTTCGTCGCGGCAACTCCGAGCATTTTTGCGTTCGATACCCTGGCAGGACTGGCGCGGTGAGGCGGCGAGTTGGAGATTGGAAGTTGGAGAATGCGGGTTGGAGGAGGTTGGAGAAGGAGTTGGAGAAAGGGGAGGCGTTCCAACAGCGCCAAGACGATCATTCGTGGATTTCTCCCTGTCCGCGTTGCGACAGCAGCACGGCTTCCAAATAGGTTCCAGTCGTTTTCCAAACGCTATAAGGAGGGCTGTACGACGGCCTGGGCGGCTGCCCGCTCGAGACATTCGGTCTGTACCGAGCAGGGCCTCACGCGCGGGAGATTCTGGGAGATACCAGGAGATACTGCGAGATACTGCGAGATACTGCGAGATACTGCGAAATACTGCGACCATGATCGGGGCTCTCGCCTCCCTCCTCGCCGGAACCTGGGCTCTGGGCCTGCTGCCCGCCGCAGCCGGGCTGGAGCCGTCGGGGCCGGCGCGGACGTTCGCGCTCTGCCAGGCCAAGACGTGCGGCAACCCTCTGGAGGGCTGCCCGGAAGGCACCATCTTCGTGTCGGCGACGGACAAGCGGGCATCGTTCGCCAGCATACAGGCGGCTATCGCGTCGGTGCCCAACAACACGGCGCCGTACTACATCCTCGTCGGGGCGGGCACGTACACGGAGCAGCTCAACGTCACGCGGCGCGGACCGCTTTACTTGCTGGGCCAGACTAACGCGCCGCTGCGAGGGGATACGTACGCGGACCGGTACGACAACGGCACGGCGGCCAACGAGGTGCAGGTGCTGTGGAGCAGCGCCAACCACGACAGCACCGGCACGCTGGAGGACAACGCGGCCACGCAGGTTTTGACGGTCAGCCCCAACTTGGACGCTACGCGCACCGGTAGCGGGCCCTCGGGCTTTGCCGTCCCCCCCGGGACGCCCTTCGGCTGCACGGACTTCCGGGCGTACAATATCGACTTCCGCAACCTCAACGAAGGCGCCGAGACGTCTAACGGGCCGGCGCTGGCGGTGGGTGTGGGCTACGCCAATGCAGGCTTTTACTCGTGCGGATTCTACAGCTGGCAGGACACGGTCTACGTGGGCAAGCTGGGCAGCGCGTACCTGTACGACGCCATTGTGGCCGGGCAGACAGATTTCTTGTACGGCTTCGGCACGCTGTACCTGCAAGCGTCGACGCTGGCGCTGCGTGGGTGCGGCGGCGGAGTGGTGGCGTGGAAGGGCAGCAATACCACGTTCAATAACAAGTTCGGCGCCTACGTGGCCGACAGCCGCGTGATGGCCGCCAACGCCAGCGTGGCCGCGCGCATCGCCGGCCGCTGCGCGCTGGGCCGCCCGTGGAACTCGCAGATCCGCAGCGTCTTCATGCGCTCCTACTTCGACGCCAGCGTGCTGCCCGCCGGGTACGTCCGCTGGTCCGCTGCCGACCCTCGCATCGACAACTACACCTTCCAGGCCACCTGGGCCGACTTCGGCCCGGGCTACGATGCCACCGCCGAGCGGGCTGCCTCGCCTATCACGAGGGTGCTGGACGACGAGGAGGTGACGCCCTACCGCTACCCGGAGGACGTGTTCGCCACGCCGGACGGCCAGCTGGGCAACGTCGGCTGGGTGGATGCTAGCGTGCTGGTCGGGCCTTGAGGGGTGAGGGGGGTATCTATACGTAGATCTGCCTGCCGGCGTCGGCGATCCGTAGCTCCGGTGGTGCAACCCTATCTTCTCCTATGATAATCAGACTTGGTAGTCAGACCTGGTAGTCAAGTCACCCTTCTGCCTTACTTTGGCCGCTACTCCATACCGCTGCTCCATACTGCTGCTGTCTAGGCCTTGCCCGACTTCGTAGAACCATGGCGGAGCGAGCCACTACCGCTCCCCGAGACGACTCGTTCGAGCTCTACGGTCTCCCAGTGGAAGCCGTCTGCCCCGCCGGGGAGCGCATCCTCTACGGGGCCCAAGCAGGGCGACTTCTTCCGGCTCGAGGGGGAGATGATGTACCTACCTCCCGGCCACGGCATCAGCATCTACAGTCCAGGTAATCGCCTTAGTATCTGCTACCTGCTTTCGTACAGAGTACCTACTTCATTTGTAGCAATGCTGACCGTCTCAACCAGCTGCGGTGCTGCCTCTTCTTGCCGCCAAGCAGCGCAAGGCGCTGGCCAACGGCTGGATGACCTCCGACGCTGTCGTGGCCCGCCCCGACCCGCACTGTCGGAGCTAGTGGCGCATCGTGCGGACGGGGCGTTCGCCGGTTCCGCTACGCCGACACCACCGAAGGGGTGGAGGTGGCGGATAAGGCTAGAGGGCAAGCACCAGCCACCTCCATGGATTTGCAGGCTCTGGGGCCGGCGATTATGCAGGCAGCAGGGTCCAAGCTGCAGCCAAAATTGGCCCGGTTTCAAGGCGGGGCCCACACCCTAGTACATGCCTGCTTAGAATTACTAAGGTGGAGAGCTGGATGGAGATAGTTCGTACAATCAGTACGAACTCTCGAGTAGATTGAATCCGCAGATGTCCTACCCTTTAAGCTTCTAGGTATCCAGGGCAAGGATGGAGAAACTGGTGTGGCTGGCTATGGAAGAAATGTAGTTCTCACTGTGGTGACTGGTGAGGGGCTTCCTCTTATAGTAATTCCTGAAGTAGGCACTTACCAAAGTGCTCCTAGTCCCGGGGAGGCGGAAATTGGGTAAAGATTGGAAAGGTGGAGTGCCAATTGTGCACTGAAATTTAGAGTATTTTGTATAGATAGGTACACAGCACACCAGCCACTGAAGGCAGGCACCTGGCGTGCCTGCCTTCCCCAACTGGGCAGTTCTGGACCCTGGCCGGCTATGGCCGTACCCGTACCCGTCTGGTCCGCCACCCTTTCCCCATCCTGCATCTCTCCACTTGCAGCGCATCGAAGGCACGAGTTGCCCAGGAAGACCGAGAGAGGAGAAAACAAATTCGCGAAACCCTTGTTGCCCGCTCAAAGCACCGGACTCAGTATCTAGGTAGGTACGCACTCCTCATACCGCGATTATCGCTCGTTGGCCTGTCAAGCAGGTAGCAGACCCATTTACTAAGCATAGCCCATCTACAGCTTCTAATCCCCTGCTGCATTCCTTTTGCCCCTCCCCTCCTCGGTCAGTCTTGGCCCTTGGGTACCCGAGCTCCTCGTCCTGCGTTTTGCCAATTTGCCTTGCTTCTTAGAAGGGGACGACACCTACTGGCTTCGACTGACCTCCCGCGCCCGCAACAGTCCTTGATCTGACCGCCGTACTGTGCGATCAAGAACGGCGACAGGCAGAATCTGGAACCGGCAATCTACCTACCTGGCCACCAGCACACTCGCAGATCCCGTTCGGCTGGCTTTCTATCGTCCTTCCTAATTCCTCTTCCCCTCCCGTCGCCTTCCCACCCGCGCGCTCTCTCAGCATCCCACGACGCCGCCACCGAACCGAAACGAACTTCGCCCTCGTATCACGCTGTCGTGTGGCTTGCTGCTTATCGGCCGGCGCCCCGAACACCGGGTGATAAACACGCGGCGCAGTCGCAGTCGCAGTCAGCAAGAGCGGGGTTTCATGTTGATACCAGAGATCACGAGGCTGGCTGAGACAAGTGCGACCTCGCCGCTCCCCCTCCGATTCCCCTCGCGCATACCTCCAGGCCGGACGACGTTGGGGCCTTCCTTTGGGGTGAGCGGCCGGCTCGAAGTGGCAGAGGAAAAGGTATGCAGGCGGTAAAGGCAAAGGCCGAGGTGCAGGGAAGGAAAGCTAAGGTGTGTCCGTCTGGTATGCCCGCGTGGAGCTGTCGAGCCTCCCTAATGCTGACCCAACCCTCCCTCCCTCCCTCTAGCTTGCCCACTCGTACCAAGAGCTCCTCGAGTAAGTTCATCTCCGTTGCGCACATGTTCCGGGCCCTCCTTGCCGCGGTTATCACACCCTAGAAGTTTCCGCGAGGCTAACAGGCTTCCTACCCGTCCCGTGTAGCGAATTCTCCAATAAGGATCTCAAGTCCGTTGGGAACTACACCTTGGGGCGTTTGATAGGCAAAGGATCTTTTGGCAAAGTATACTTGGCTACGCACAAGCTCACCAATGGCTCTAAGGTCTGTTACCTCCAGTCTCTGTTCCCCCCAGTTGCCCCCTTCCGAATTCTCGCATTACCCCTTCCGCTGACCATGTCTGTCCGGCACGAACAGGTCGTTCTCAAGTCGGCCAAGAAGGATGACTCGAACCTCGCGAGAGAGATCCACCACCACCGGCAATTCGTCCACCCCCACATCGCGCGGCTGTACGAGGTCATAGTTACGGAGTCCCTGGTCTGGTTGGTATTGGAATACTGCCAAGGTATGTGCCCAAGTCCCGTGAGAAAAAGCGAAGAAGCAAAAGGAAAGAGAAAGGGGGCGAGTCGCTGACGCGTTGACCCGTATTCAGGCGACGAACTCTACAACTATCTCCTAAAACGCGGAAGGCTTCCCGCCGACAAGGTCCAGAAGATCTTCACGCAGCTGGTTGGCGCTGTTTCCTATGTCCACTGCCAGTCGTGCGTCCACCGGGACCTCAAGCTGGAGAACATCCTCCTCGACAAGCACGAGAATGTTAAGCTGGTTGACTTTGGCTTTACACGCGAGTACGAGGGCAAGGCGAACTACCTCCAGACGTTTTGCGGAACGATATGCTACTCAGCACCCGAGATGCTGAAGGGGGAGAAGTACGCGGGCGAAAAGGTCGACGTCTGGAGCCTCGGAGTCATCCTCTATGCCCTCCTCTGCGGCGAGCTACCGTTCGACGACGACGACGACGACGTTACCCGGCGGAGAATCCTGGCGGAGGAACCCAAATACCCCGACCACGTGCCGCCGGACGCGCTGTCTCTCATCAAGGCGCTTCTCTCCAAGAGACCCCTCCTGCGGCCTACGCTGCCTGACATTCTCAACCACCCCTTTTTGGCGGAGCACGCGCCCCAGCAGCAGGCGATCCTCAAGTTGCAACGGCCGGCGCCGTTCACGACCCCGCTCGAGAAGGACACGCTCCAGCGTATGCGGAGTGCTGGCGTTGACATCGACGTCGTCATTGAATCAGTCCTCTCGCAGAGATGCGATGCTCTGGCCGGCTGGTGGACGCTGCTCCTCGAAAAGGAGGAGCGCAAGCATCAGAGGCGAGAGCGCAAGCGCAGGGAGAAGGAGCAAGAGCATAGGAACTCACGCCGGCTGTCCGCCGCCTCCAGTCGGCTGGAACGGTTGGCCACCGTGGGCGAAGAGGCAGGTGCGGGCCCCTTCATCAAGCTGGGGGATCCTCCAGCCGTGCGGTCACGTGGCCGATCGCAGCGGCGCAGCGGCCACTTCGAGCTGCACATCGAAGACTTCCCGGGCCTGAAGGAGCTGGGAAAGCTCAACGGGGGCCTGGCTCTCAGTCCCGACACCGAGCAACCCCCACCTCCGGTTGATAAGGACTCGATCCGGTCGGCGAGCTCCTCCCGGCACCGACGGCCGATACCGCCACCGAAGGAGGGTGTTCTCCGTAGCGCGCGGTCAAGGGGATCGACGTTGCACCTGGTGACTACTAGCGAAGCGCTGGCGGCACCAAGCAGCAACAACGAACAGGAGGGAACACCTCAGCAGAAGGTGCGCAAGAAGCCGTCGCAGGTCATCATCGCCCACTGGAAAAACTGGACGCACTGGTTCGTGGAGAACACGCGCAGGAACAAGGGCGGCAACAAGCGCGCAAGCCACTCTACGCCGAGTCTATTACACAAGCCGCACAGCGGGGGCAAGGACGGTAAGAACTCCAAAGACGGCAGCCCCCGGCCTCAGACCAGCAAGTATCCAACGTCCACATCGGGCATACAGGCGGCCAGCGCTGGGCTGCCGAAAGGGGTTGTGGCGAACGGTTACGCGGTCAAGGGCAGCAGCCCTGGCGTCTCCAGCAGCGGACTCGGTCACAGCCCGGTCTCGGCTGGCGCCTTGGCAACGCCGTCGCACCCGCCACCCCGCATGCAGAGCACGAATTCCTACAAACGCCACTCTCTCTCGCCCTCCCCTCTGACCCCGCGGTCCACCGTCCGCCGCTCGTCCGCCGGACACGGCCTCCGAGGTCGCAAGTCAACGTCATCCTCCGTGTCCTCTATCCGGTCCATGCACCACCACCACCACTCGCACTCCAAGGCGTCCTCGACAAGCTCCAACGGGTCGGTGTCGACATCCATGTCCAAGGCGACCCTGCAGACAGGCCGCTCGCCGCACCACTCCGTCAAAGTGCTACCCGCGACCCCGACATCGACGTCGTTCCCCAGTAACTTGCGTCTCGTTCGCGGATCGGGGCCGCCGCTGAGCATCTTCAACGAAGGCATGCCCGGAGCGGCAGGCGGGTTGCAGCCCGGATCTCCAAATCAGCTAGCCGTCGGCCAGGGCACGTCTGTACTCTTCGCAAAGCGGAAACGCAACATCTTCAAGGGGCCGATGCTTGCGTTTGGCGGTGGCAGCAGCTCGCGCAGCACTGGGTCGGGCTCCCATTCCCGCAGCGCTAGCGCGAACGGGCTGGGGCGGCGCTCCGGCGAGATCACGATCGAGGAAGAAGACGAGGATGCTGTGGCCAACGAGGAGGCGGACGGCGAAGATGGCGAAGTCGAAGAGGTCGACTCCTTTAGCCCCGTCATTCGAGGACCGGGCGAGCTCGTCGAAGAGATCTACGAGGATCCCGAGGCTCACGACGGCGGCGTAGGTGGCGGCAGAATCGGCAGCATCGGCAGCGTCGGCAGGGGTACCGGGAGCGAGGCCGTCAGCCCCATGACGGAGAAAGCCGATATGCGAGCGTAGGGCGACCATAACCCTTCCCTGGCATGCGCGACGACCGCGCCCCCAAAAAATCTGTACAAAAACATAACGGACTTGTTTGTCCGCCTTTTGGCCTGGTAGCGACGGGGCTTCGCCGTAGCGGGAGTGCAGGAAGGCCAAAAGAGGAGGGGACTATGGGCATAGCCTGCTCTGATTTGATTTGTCATTCTGTTATGTCTCATGTTCACTTACCCTCTTCTATCTTTCCTTTTTTCTTTTCTGCCACTGTTTTTTATTAACCCTCCCATTATATCATTAAAGCGTCGGTGCAGGACCCTTGTCACGATCCGTGTACCCATACTACTACTTGCCTTAACATACATGTACCCGACCTACCTATACGTATACCTTAGTGCTTACTACTACTACTACTACTGCTACTGCTACTACTATTACTACACAGCTGTCTCCTATCTGATGATACCTTCCGTGTTGTTAAGTAACCTGTGGGAAGACGAGCAATCACCCTCTATCTACGCGCAGAAGTAGCATACCCCGTGCTGGGTTCTCACTTACTCACTTATCTAGATCTATATTTTGACTGGCATATAGAAGGCGCCACGGACCCTCTCATATTTGGAAGTAGGAGGAACGGAGACCTGTAAACATAACCCCCTTGCTTAGCGTCGAGTACATTCTCTTACGGGGCATGTTGGGCTTATTAGGCTTGTAGGGCTTGATTCTTCTAGGTACTATCGAGAGCATTGTGATACTACTACTCGGGCGACAGACCAGCCCGAACATCTTCTCGTTAGCCATCGGCAGTTAGCCAGTCGGGGTTTCGGCCGAGCAGCTCTACGCCCATGGCTGATAGCCTCTTCTGTGTAGCGAGGCCGGCGTCCCCGGCGGCCCGGAGTAAGGCGGCGCGCCCGGCCTCCATCTTGGCGACAACATCAGTGCTGATGCAGAGCGCGGCGTCTAAGGGCTTGAGCCCGGGCTCGCCGAGGGTGGCGAGCGCCGCGAGGCCGAGGTAGGCATGGTACAGGTCGGGTAGGCCGCCGGGAAACTTGGCGAAGCCGCCTATGGCGTGCTGGGTCTTTTCGAGCATGAAGCGGCGGCTCGGTTCGATACGGATCAGGCCGTCAGCCGCGCCTTGCAGCTCGCCGAGGATGGCCAGCGTGCCGGACACCCACCAACAGTAGCAGGTGTCTGCGGGCTTGTTGAGGCGGCCGTTGAAGGCGATGTGGGTCGTTTTCTCGTCGAGGCTCAGTGTTGCCAGCGAGGGCAGCTCGAGGTTCTGGCCGTCGTCTCCATCTCCGTCGCCGTCATCAGAAGGGGCTAGGTAGACGAACTGCCGCGAGGCCAGCCAACGGATGAGAGAGTCGCGGTTAGAGATGCCCTGTTGGAGGAAGCGGCTCGGATGGGGGGGTGCGGTTGCGGTGGGGTCGCTTCGAGGCGGGCGGTCGAGGAGGGAGAGCGCTGCAATGGCGCAGAAGGCATATCCAGCTGTTTGTTCCGGGGGTTTCTCCCGTTAGGGTTCCTTCTTCGCGGACGGACTGTAAAAGGGGCGAGAAAGGGGGCAGGAGAGAAAAAAGAAAAGGAAAAGAGAAAGGGGAGCGGCTCCCACACACCATGACTTTCATGCATAGAACTCTCGGCGAAGCCGCCGTCGTATGTCTGGCCGTGCCGGATGTGGGCCACTACCGCGTCCACGTCGATATCTTCCACCCAGCCGCTTTCGCCCTCTCTGAGGTCCCCACGCAGCGTCCACCGGATCATGGCGGCGATGTAGCAGAAGCGCATATCCCTGCTGCCCTCTATTTGAGTCCTCTTCGTCTTTGTTGCGGCCGGTGCGCCCCCCTCGTCCTCCTCGCCCTCTTCGGGGACTTCAATGATCACCTCGCCGAAGCTCCCATCCTCCCTCTGCAGCCGGCGGAGCCAGCGAAGCGTCGCGACACGATCGACGCCGACAAAGGCCGACGCGCCGTCGCCGTCCTCGGCGAGGAGGGCTAATATCTGCAGGGCAAAGAAGGTGCCAGCGATGTTGGCGACGCCCGGGGCGCCGACGGTGGGCTGGCCGGTGGCGAAGTCGAAGCCGTCGTACTCGGCGCGGGGAAGGACGTGGGCGGGCGAGCCGGCAAAGCCGCCGCCGGGGTGCTGGCAGGCCAGGACCCAGTCGCGGAACTGGCGGCGCTCTGCGGGCGTGAGGGTGGCTCCGGCCGGGGAGGGCGAAGAGGAAGAGGACGAGGAGGTTGAGGAAGGAGAGAGCAGGTCGAGGGCGCCGAGGACAAAGCAGCCCAGCATCATGCGCGTGCTGTCGGTAGCCGTGTACAGATGCGGCAGCAGCGTGCGCAAGCAACGCCGGAAGTAGCGCAAGTGGCGCCCGTCGTCGAAGGGGGGCTCCATGGCAGCGTCAAACGGGAGTACGCACGTAAAACGCAGAACGTTCTCTCCCACTGTGGGAGCTTCCGGCCGAGCTGAGCTTCCAGCTTAGGTTGAACCCCGCGACGGGGAAGGAATGGCAAAGCCAGTGGAGCTCCGCCAAGCCATGACATCTCGGGTTGGGACCCGCTTGTCAGCCACGCTGTGGGGAGACGCAGGCTTCAGCGGCACGGCGGGTTGTCTAGCAGTCGCTTAGCGCGATAGTGGCAGTCCTCCAGCTGCCTGAGACCTGGAGGGGAGGGCGACGTGGCCGCTGCGATAAGTGATAATAGAGGTAATAAGGCATGTGACAGCAGTGACGTGCGATGCCGCCCAGTAACAAATTTACGATGTGACACACATCACCCCCATCCCGACGAACTCGCAATAACAAGCTGCCCAACCGCCGAGCAGCGACAGTCGTACAACAGCACCCCCTCCTCTTCCCAAGAACTCGCATCCTTTTCGCTCGTTTGCCCCTGTTCTTCCCTCCTGCCTTCGCACCCTTGCGTACGACCACGCACGATTCCACTCTGCCGTCCACCGGCCTCCCTCGACTAAAACCAAGCAGGCGGCTGTACTTGGGCTGGGCTCTCGTTGCGTTTTGATAGCTACTTTACCTAGTATCTACTTCGCCGCTCGTTATTTCCTCCGTAACAGGTACTTTATCTAGGTACTGTTACGTTGCGTTGCCTTCCTCGATAGCGATATGCCCTCATCCCCATCAGCCAGCCTCGATCCTGTCGCTCTATGAAACCAGCTCTCGGCTTTCGACTCCCCAGCCGCTTTCAGATACCAAGATGGCGCTCATATCCGCGAGGACGATCCTTACCTCGCTGTCCCTCTTCCACGTAACGCTGGGCTTCTTCTTCCTCACGAACCCCATGACCATTGCCGACCAAGCGCTGGTCTACATCCTAGGGGAGGCTATGGGCATAGTACGTGGACAGAGTTATTGGTTGCAAGGATCCTGCTTCCCCCTTTGCCCTGTCCGGTTCTATGTCGTTCTGCGTCTATGCCGTCCACTTCGGCAACTGACTTACCCCGTCTCGGCCTGCAGCCCGATTCCCGGAGCTTCGACACGCAATCACCATCGCTCGCCTTCCTCGCGGTTGTGCTTGCCATGACGGGCATCACCGATCTCGTCACGCTCAGCCTGCCCGACGAGATCTGCCTGGTGCACCACTGGGGAACGCAGGGTACGTCTCCATCCGTACCTACCATCCATATAATCTCGGGTGCCCGGCGGGGGTGGGAAAAAAAAGAAAAAGAGAAAAGCAGCGGCTAACTCTACTTCCCTTTCCCCCTTCGTACAGCTCCGCTCCGCCTGTCTATTTCGATGCTCCTCGTCTTCTACAGCTTCGTCTTCGGCGCCTCCTCACCGCTATACTACCCCTCCTCCTCGTCCTCCGCCTTCGCCCCGCCCGCCACGTCCCGCGCCCGCTTCGCCCACCCCTCGGCCCACGCGCATAATCCGGGCTATGCCCCTGCCACCTGGGGTGGCGACGGGCTCAAGAACCGCGTCTTCTTCACCTTCATCTTCGTCGAGATGATCTCCTGGTTCTGGATCTGGGTCACCCTGCGCGAGGAACGCCGCGAAGTGGCCGCCCGCAAGGCCCTGAAGAGGCGTTCCAGCTCCGGCCAGGCTTACTCCAACCTTCATTAGCTTCGGCACTATGTCGCGTCGTCGTCGACCTATCACTTCTGCGTTCCTCATCGTCCTTTTTTCGAGCAATGTTCTTTATTTGTATACAGAGGGAAAGGGCGGTACCACGCGGCGTTGTCATATTTCTACGCGCCGGTCGCCATTTTCAGGGATTCGAAGAGGGGGGGGGGGGGGGGGGGGGGGAAAGGCCAGCTCCTTTTTATAGTATTTCGCACGGCTTGGACATTTCCGTTGATAAGAAACGGCACACATGGCGAGGGCGAATCGGAACCGGGTATCAAAGCTAGGCACGAGCACTTCAGTTCAAAGTCTGCTCTTTCCATTTCCCTTGTTTTTTTTCTCTCTCTAGCATGGTTAGGAGGGAGGGAGGTGCTCTAGACAATTTGCGCAAGTGGGCGGCGGCGTACGTACGTAGATAGGGCCGGATATACCCCATTCATTTTCCTCTCCAACTTTTTTATCGTTCATCCTGAAGATCGCCATGTCACTATAGAGACAGGTAGGTACAGGGCGACAGACAGGGGGTTGGGGAAAGTTAAAGCTTTCCTGAACTAGCCTACTCCATCCGTACAATGCCCCATCCCTTGGCCCCTTCCCGCCAGCTATCCATCACACGCCCTGCCCACTCTTCCACCACCGTCGTGCCATCGACAGTGTCATAGACGGCCTGCTCCAGCGTCTGCTCGCTCCCCTCGCCATGGTCTCCATCGCCTTGGCCCACCGTCCACTCTTCCATGCGGTCCAGCCACCCGGATTCGCCGAGCTTGTCCTTCAGCCACCTCACTCGTTCCTTGACCTTAGCCAACGTCTTAGTGGCTAGGGCCTCCAGCGCGCGCAACTCCGCCACGACCTCCTTGTGCAGACCCGACCGGCCGCTGCGGTCACGCGTGGTCTCCTTATCGTGGCAGGCGAGCGCGTACGCGGCGCCGTATTTGACAACTAGGGCGGTCTCGCGCAGCATTGCCATAGTATGCTGGTTGATGAGGGCGTGGACCACCGGCGCCGTGGGCAGTGGAGACGACGATGGGGAGAGAAGCGCCGTAAGGAGCGAGCTGAGCGTTGACCGGATCGATGCAGCGACGACGCCGACGGCGGCTGGGACGGTAGTCTCAGCGCGCGTCGTAGTGAGACTCACTCCTAGCAGGGATGTAGAGAGCGAGACAACCGCGTAGTACGCCGCTTCAGCAGGCGTCAGGAGTGAGGGCGTCTCGCGGAGGTGCAGAAAGTCGTCTAAAGACGCGCCCAGCGATGCCAATGACTCCAGGACGAAAGCTTGCTCCTTGAGCGCGGCCTCATTCGGCCTCTGTGGCTTGTAGTCCTTCGCTGGCTTGAAGCACACAAATTCGACGTATTGCTCGGCTAGCATGCTCAGATGGGAACGAGTGTTCTGTACAGATGTGGGGAGGAGAGAAAGGTGCGTTAGTTTTGTCTGTATAGAGGGGGAGATATGTCGCATTTATTACCGATTGATCAGGTCCGAGTCTGAGGAGCCTAGCTAACGCAGGGGAATACGAGCTTTCGAAATTTGGAAGGGGGCCGTAGTTCGTAGCGTCGACGAGGACTGTGTCATCCGTTATCTCATCTGCGATGGGCGGCGTGGCGGAGCGGTCAGTACGGACAGGCCGTTCTTCGGAGAAAGGCGAATGAGGGTAGAGTAAATAAATCCTACCGAAGATAGGTATATCGTCGACGTCGTCCATCTTGGCGCCAAACGCCCGAGCGGCCCGCCTATCTTCAATCATCGTCATGACCCGGGTGCAGCTCCGGTGCAGGCAGCTGTTAAATATAGCCATGTCCAGGATGCTACTGTAACTCCCGGCGGAAAACGCGTCCCAGATCCGGACAGGCGACGGATACTGAAACGAAGAGGCGAAGTACGACCGCAATTGCTCCGTGGGCGGTCGTCCGCCTAGGAAAAGGGCCGGGGATATGGTCGAGATACGGTCCAAAAAGAGCGGACTGAGAGCATCCTGGATGACCCGCTTGACATCCAAGGGGTCCCAGAGTTGGTAGGCGAGAGACGCGCAGCCGAGGCGGAGGTATATCTGCATGAGTAAGAGGCGTACAGGGAGCTCGCTGGGCGTCTTCTGGAACTGGCTGTCTAACAGGAGGGCCGCCTGGAGGAGACGGCGCACGTCGACGTTCGTCGTGCCGACACGGCGGTGTGCGCCCGCCAGCACCAGCAAGCTCATGGTCGCCACCAGAGACAGATCGATGCGTGGGTCCCTCTCTAGCTGTGGAACGGTATCGAGGAATGCCGAGTTGCAGCTCAGGGCCTTGTATATCTTGGCTACACCGCGGACCAGGTCTTCAAGGCAGTTTTCGCAGCGGTCCCTCGCTGGATGACTGCAGAACTTGCACTGGTATGGCATTTCTCGGCCTTGAGTCTGTTTAGTGCACAAGGCGTGGGCGAGGGTCTGCGGGCACGAGTTGAGCAGATATCGAAATTTGTAACCCAACACCCTGAAGGACGTGTTTTGGAGGCTCTCCTGATTCTAGAACAATCAGATACTGGAGCGCGCCTGGGGTAGGGCGGGGCTGAAAACTCACATTTCCTGCTAGCTTGGGCATCATTACGTCAAGAAAGTACCGTGCCTCGGGGAAAGACAGCTTTTCCACATAGTTCTTCGTGTCGTCGAAAATGGCAGCCCTGGCATAGTTCTGTTCGAGATACAAGCAGAGCTGGGCCACGCGAGGGGTGAGCTCCTGGTCGTGACTTGACGGGAGCAGCGCCGGGGGCATGGCAAATGTGGTCTCCAGCAGGGCGACACCGATAGTCTTGACGTACATCTGTGCCACAGTAGACTTCGCGGAAACAAACCTCTGGAGAATGCCCTGAATTTCGACAAGGGCCCTGTATATCTCGTTAGTAAGCGCCTTTGTAGGACATGTAGCGGCCTGATGCTGTGGGATGCCTACGCCTCTTGGTTTGGCCGCTTGCTCGTAGCGGCGATGAAAGTTCGCCACACACGCAGGTCAGATGCCAGCATGGAGGGAAAGCCGGTCTCTTCAGTGCACTCTAACGCCTGGCGACAGAGGTCGTATACCGCGTCCCACTGGCCCCATGATTCCAGTGCCGTCAGTGATTCGAGAAGCAGCTCTTTCCGGCCCTGCCGAAACTGTCGCATAGCTCCTGTCGTGGGGCTCTGCATCCTCTTGATGAATTCGTCTCGAGAGGCATGGGTCAAAAGCACTCGGGAGAACAGAATAAACTCCTCTTCTTCCTGCAAACCCCTGATTGTGGTTGTTGGGGGCGTAGGCTTGGCATCGTCGCCGTTCTGCTGCGCCTTTGGTTTTGCCGTCCTGTTAGCTAGCGTCCCCTTTACTTCCGTGAGGCGAGGCGAGGCGACGTACAGATTGGGTGGCCTCGGCCGCCTTCTCAAGCTGCTTCAGCGCAAGCAGGCCGTATATCTTCTGCTTCCCATCGGGGCACTGTGGGCTAATCTGGGGCTGTAAGCATGCGGCCGCGGCCGTCTAGGGTGAGAGGCATACCCACAGAGAGGAGGTAGGTAAGGACGATGCTCCAGTACATGAAACGTCGGTCGTTGGCATTGGAGGACTTGTCCAGCACCGCGGCGATCTACCCACGAAGTCAGCGCGGCCCGTGCGGGGACCGGAGCACATGAATAGATTAGGAGAGATACGAAAGCTAAGGATATTCGGGGAAGGTGTGTTTTGTACCTGCTGGGCATTCAAAAGGTCCCAGCTGCGTAGACACATCTGCAGGCATGTTATACAGCCTGCAACATTACGCGAGTTTGCTTTGACCCATCTCAGCCTCAGCACGCCCAAGGTCTCGGAGTAGCTGACCGGCGGCACGGACTGGCGGAGCGCCCACTCGTAGAGCTCCAGGGCCTGGAGATCCGGGAGCGTAGCGCCACCCTTCTTGACCAGGGCGTCGACGGCCACCGCCGCTGCAGATTTCTCTGCTATGCCGTCCAATTGGGACTCGGCACAGATTTTCACAACCTGCAAGTGGTAAGCCATGGAACCGGCTAAGAGGCAGGGAGAAAGCGGGTAGGCGGTCCCCACAAACCTGGAAATAGGGGTCATGATTCGTCTTGGCTCTTTTCTCGGCCAGCTTAACGGCGCTGGCCCAATTTCCGTCGCTGAAGGCGGTTTGCAGCTGGAGGTCGACGCTGCTCTTCAGCGCCGGGATCTGAACCCCGGAGTAGTAGGACATGGTAACCGAGCGCCCCTGGAGAGGTTCTGGGCCGGCCCCACGGATCGACTTGTTGGACGTTCAAAATGGAGACTGGAAGAAATGGAGGGGTAGGAGGTGGCCGATGTCGCGGGACGCCGTACGAGTAAGACAAAGGGCAGAAAGAAGAGTGTCTTACTCCATCTGCGAAATGCAGCTTCAGATCAGCTCTATATGGCCGTTTGATATTTCGGAGTAAAAGAAACTGGGGCGAAAAACACGAAGATTTTGTACTTTCACTGCCATCGAGGTTAGGCCTCGAGTCGTTGGATTGACATGCAGTCCGGCTTGGTCCGTGCGCCACCGTTTGACTGGCGCAGCGCGCACGCGATTTCCAGAGCTACCCCGCCGTGCCCACCATGTGGGCACCTGATGAATCCACCACTGACTACAACCTAGCTGTCAATCATCCACGCATTCCTAACATCTTGTAGAGTGTAGAGATCTATATTCGTCTTCGCTGACCGTGCGACCTGTGGAACCAGCGGAGAAACTCGCCACAAAGTTGTTTTCAGCGGGCCAGCTCTCCAAGCCGGATGCTCGCTTGCCATGCAGGCAGAAATACCAGCTTTGCCCCAGTTCCGTACATCTATGGGTGTCACAAGCAGCGGCACCACCCTCGCAAGAGGGCTCCTCATGTTCCAGGTCTCCCGTATCTATCGTACATTTTATACATTGCATCGTTTGTATAGAGGCGCTTCGGTTTGAGTGGTTGGGTGACGGCAGGAGAAAGTTCTTCGTGGTGGGCATGGATATGTATAGAGCTTGTTTCTAGAAGACTCCAGGTTAAAAAAAGGACTTTCCTTCCTTTTTGCGCTTCTCTATCTGTTGCCCGACATTTTCGTTAGCCATGGGTACCTGGAAGAATGGATGAAGAGGAGAGAGCATGATCGCAATTGGATGGCTAGCCAGCCTGTAGACACCCACCCACTGCTTCTTGCAATCTCGGTATGCTCTGTAGTATAGACAGGTCAGTTCCCCTGACTGGTGTACATTGTGTTCGCGGTCTGGAGAGGGAGGAGGTGTGGTATCAGACACACTGGAAATAGTCCTGGCACATTGATCGATCCCCTTGATTTCTGTGCAAGCACCGGATGCTCTTTGCGGCTGCTTCTTGGCAGGGATCGAGGAATTCGCTCTTATGTTTTCTTTCAGAAACCAAAGTGAGTTGTCAGCTTAAGTACTTGTGCCATCTAGACATTGTTGTAGCAATGGGTCATTCTTCGTACGCCTCAAACTTCTCCTTTAACTGCGGCGTCCAAGGATCCGTGTCCCTGTTGGTTGGGCCTTCTGAAGTCATTGTGATTTGGAGATAGCCACTTCAGCGGCTGAATATAGGTAGGCGAGTGCACAGCTTGAGGATGAATTGGGGTGGTGGAATGCTGTGTATGGTGGCATAGAGTGGCTACCTTATGAATTTAGTAGGCTTGCAAACTTGGTGTTGGAGACTGTCTTCCTGAGGAGACGCGTTCCGAAGCTCCGATAAGATAACAATCGCTAACCCATTAGCTGCAAGAGCTTCCATTCACCATCCCTGCAGCACGTGCCACACACTACACTAGGGCCCATAATTCCGCATTCTGCCCCTCCACCAGAGTGTGCCGGCCCCTCTCCCATCCACCAAGCTCCATGTTGGTACGGCCTTTTTTGCAACAAAGATCTTCCTCCTTCTCACGGCGGTATCCTATCAATTCGCCTACATCCATCAAGCTACTTTCCTGCACAGCTGATATCAGGCCGAGTGCTCATTCCTACTAGGACTACCAGCTGTGAAGGCAGGCGGCAATCGTAATTTGCACAACGACCTCGGCGAAAACGCCGCCCAAAATTGAGGTTACCTCCCTTTCCTCCTCTGCTTCCTTACTACAGTTAAGGGAAAATCTTTCCTACCCTTGGGAATCTTCCTGAGTCCTAACTCCCCTTCTTCCTTTTCCTCCCTCCATCCTCTCTCTCTACTTCTCTTCCTTTCGCCATCTCTTCCTTTCGCTGTTTCTTCTTTTCCACTTCTCTCTTCCTCTCTCTCTCATCTGTCTTTCTCGTCAGTCTCTCTGTGCTAGCGTAGCACGCAAGTACCTCGAGATTCAGCCTGATTTTGCACCGACCCGAGATTAGACAGGTTGCATTGGCCATGAACGATCATTGTTCTGTCCCACCCCCCGGCAATGACAATGCAGTCACCATGGGCAACTATTGGGACCTGCCTGGGTTCTTAGCTGAGTCTCCACCGAAGAACATCAACAGCAGTTTCACCTCTGCCTTACAGAGACACAGCTTCACCAGGAATGAGAACGGGACCCCAGAGGACATGCGGCGACAGATCCGCTGTGGAAACAATGTGGGCGTTTTCTTTGCTGGTCTCCTCCTCTACCGTGAATTTTACGGCTGTGGTGGCTCTTTCAATTTCTACACAACATCTGTTGCGTCCACCTTCAACATCTCGTCCTCATATGCCGGCTATATAGAGGACTTCTTCATTGCCAGCCGTCGCAAATTCCTCACCACTTCGCCAAAGCCCCAGATGCCGCCCAATCCCCAGATGCGCGCCGTGGCTAGCCTTGTGGACCATTGGATTGCCTTCCGTGACTCTACAGTCGAAAATCGCCTGCCACCGTCCGCACCCGAAGCGGGACGAGTAGCATTTCTGCGGCATACCTGGGAATCCATGCTTGCGGGTGGATTGCTATTCAATCTAGCCCGTTCATCTTCTATCCCCCTATCCCTCCTCGCACCTCTCAGGATGCCACCGACTGCAGCAGCGATCAGCGTGTGGCCTCTCATGAGCCTGGCATCCAACAGCGACCATCCAATCTTACAGTCTCACAACCCCTATGAGAGCCGATTGACTGGGCTGCAGAACCCCTCGCACATGCATTCTTCCGCTAACGCGAACTTCCTGCCTCGCGGATCGGGAGCTGGATGGGGAGATGACGCATCGATGTGCCGGAGCCTCAAGAGAGAGGCCCCATTCCCTGAGCGACAGGGGCCTCGAAAGCGTAGGTCCATGGACCCGGCCGGAGTTTTTGCGGCAGCGTCTGCGCCGCAGGCTATAGATACCGACAACATTTCTGGACGTCTGGGTTTTTCCATGGATCTAGTTCTATCAGGCGCTTCGGCCCCCAACAGAGTGCCGGAGGGCCAACACGTTCACCGGGCACGCGCTGAAGTCGATGGCGGCCCCGGAGCCCGCACTGGCCCTGGCCGCAGCTCTCATCTTCAGACCGGCCCTCGCCCTGACACTGGTCCAACTCGTCCTATGCAAGAGCAGGCGCGGTACGAAGAGCTGCGCCTCCGCCTGCAAGAGGCCGGCCTTGAGACGAGTGAGGTGGTGAAAGCCCTGGATTTTGCGTTGAGGGTATACGGTACCTCTTTGAACGTCTATCGAAACGTGACCGAAGAAAACTACATCAAGGTTCGTGATCTCATCACTACCTATAATAGCGCCACTGAGAACCAAGTCCGGCGGGAAGCAGGCGAGATCCGTGAGCTCGTTGAGAGCAGAGCCAACAAAGAGGAGGTTCGCCATGACGGTCTATCTAGGGAGCTCAACCGTGTCACAACCAGCACTTCCGTTCGCCTAGCTGCCCTCAAGGATACCCTGCTGTCTCAGAACGCAGTCAACAAGTCTCTGGGAGAGCGTGTGAGAATGTTAGAGGATCAAGCCTCCATTCGGCAGACGGGCCAGTTGGCCAACATCCATGAGTCGATCAGGAGATTGGAGGTCCGCATCTTGTCTCAAGGTTCCAGGTTTCAGGCGCTGGAGCAGGACAGTGTCGGCGTTGAGGCTCGCCTTGCGGCCCAGGAGACGGCCGTCGACGATCTTCAGCAGCGGGTCGAAGACAAAGGCGCCGCCATATCCGCCATCATTCAAGCTCAGCAAAGCGCCCTCGAAGAGCAGAAGCGGACGATAGACGAGATGGCTGGACGCATTGCCCTATTGTCTGATCGATCCCGCCTCGGAGCTCTGCCGGCGCTGATGGGTCCAGGATAGGATATGGAGCCCTGCCCGGGCAGACCTGTGGCTCTTCTCGAGGCCTTGACTGGCGCAGCCGCCGACTTGCAGGAGCGTGTCAAGACTGTGGAGACCCTCTTCCACTTCTCCACGTTCGACGGAGAGGACGTGGCCGCTGTGGAGAAGATTAACAACGCCGTATCGAGCATGTACGATGCACTCAAGGCAGTAGAGGCCGCCCGGGACATTTGGACAAAGAAGAACGATTGAGAGATAGCAGGTGGCTGGGCTTTCCGCTCGCGGATTCTGGGTCTTGTTTTTCGCTCCGAGTCTTTGTCTTGCGTTTGTTACGAGTAAGTGTCACAAGTAGGGCGTTCATGAAAGTGTCTGTCTGCTAATGCTTCCTTGAAGTGTATTTGCAGTTATTCTGTCCACGCTTAAGAGTGGGCATGCTGCGACCGCAGAGGGTTTACGTTTGCGGAATCATGGAGGCCTATAAATATGCTGTGGCATCGATACGGGGCACAGAGAGAGAGTACTTACTGTATGGAATATCATGAGTGCGGAAATACCTATGAACAATCCTAGGTAGAGAGGAATAGTAACGACAAGAACAAAAATGACAAGGGATAAACAATTTGGCGCGGTTCTCAGCAAGGCCATTCATCATTGGCGACGCGATAAGAATGTGTAGCCCCGGCGATCCCCGTGCCTTTTCACTGAAGAGGCTCATTGAGACAGAAAGAGATCACGTCAGACAGCCCCTGGTAAAGCCGACGGAGCGAAGCGAAGGCGCATAGCCCGCCAAGCCGGACACGAGGCTCGGATTGATAAGGTACTCACTATACAAGAGTTCCTATAGGTAATTTCCCAGCGCCCCGGACGGGGGCTATTGGATGGCGCGGGGAAGCGCTTCCGTACCGACGTTTTAGGGCTACTAGCGAGCGGGCGTCCCCCGTGCTAGGCCGGCTTGGGCAAGGCTCGATGTGCGTTGCAATTTTGAATCAGTCGAGGCCGTGTGTTCTCCTTTTTGGACAGGGCTGGCACGCTGGGCCACCTGGACTCTACCTATCGCAGCCACGCTACAACGTGGAAGGGGGTTAGAAGCCGAGAGCGGGCTGGGCGGAGGACAAGGGCCTACCTAGCTAGGTACCTAGGTGAGGGGGAAGAGCGGTGAAAAAGAAAGAATCGGCTGGAAAAGAAGAAAGAAGAGACAAGACCAAGGTGCCTAGGTCAGGAAGTCACTCTTATCTAGCTGCTCTTGGTACTAAAGTGCGGTCTGCACTCGATAATACTCACTTAAATTATGCCGACAGCGTACGCCATGGGATCTGCTCCGGCCTCCACCTCCGCTACCGCCTCCCTCTCTCCCTCTCCCTCTACCATCACGGCCGCCCGCCCTATCAAAGGCCTCTACCTTTCAGATGCCTTCTACATCGCCTGCGGCACGGTGACGGTGGACCGTGCCGCACGCAAAGTGCTCGTGATCTATGACCGCGGGGAGCAAGTCCATAAGCTTCCGCGGGGACGCAAAGACTGGGGCGAGGCCCTGCGGGACGCGGCGGAGCGCGAGACGTTTGAGGAGGCCGGCGTGGCTGGCCGCGTGGTGCCAGTACCGCTGCGCACGCGCGCTACCGCACCCAAGGACCATCCGCTGCTTCATCTTGCCATGGCCCAGGCCGCTCAGGGCGTCGACGGCAACGACAACGGCAGCGCTAACGGCAATGCCGGCGCCAACAGTGGCGGATTCGACAACGACCCGGACGTGACGAACGGCGAGGTGGCACTGACGGAGCCGTTTGCTCTCATGATGCACTACCAGGACAACGGCGCCTTGGCCGTGGTGTTCTGGTACTTCGCCGAGGCCGACGCCGGCCTGCCCATAGCCGCGGGCACGCAGATGGCCGACGAGGACTACGAGGCCTCGTGGGTCGCGTACGACGACGCTGTACGCCTCATGTGCAACGAGGACTATGCTGCTGTCGTGCAGAAGGCCCTCGCCCTGGCCGACGTCTTGGACCGCCAGGACCGCAAGAGACGGAAGATGCTGGTCTTGTGCTGAGCCGGATGGATCTCTGCTTTTGGAATTTTGGAATGGATCATGTATCACCACCGGGTACAAAGGGGGGAGGTGGGTATTGGTAATAAGATTATGGAGTAGCACCAAGCAAACTGACCCGGTTCATTAGTGAGGAAGCTCCTTCGTCCTCCCCCCTCTCTCTGTGTCCTGGTATCGTGTCGCAACTCTCAAAAAAGAAAATATAAGAGTAAAATGGAGCTTTCTGCGGTAACACCCACCATAGATAAGAACGCCCAGTTTCCTCCAAATTCAGTGCGATATATCCGAGAGAAATCTCTGCCTCCTGTGCTGCATAGGGAGCCCCGTCATCGCCCGTAACCGTCTACCTACCTCACGTCGCTTGCGTTGTCGAAGCCCCGCCGACGTGGTCGCGGTCCTGGCTGGTAGAACCGAGGCCGTAATTCGCGCCGGCGGCGTGAGCGAGGTCCTTGATGCGGTTGGGGTCTTCCAGCACGTCCCAAGCCTTCTCTCTCTTGCTCTTCGCGGCCACCGTGCCATGCTCGTGTCGCATGATTTCGTCCAGCCTCTCTTCGTCGGAAGAGCTGAACGAGCTCGAGCTCGGGCTGCGGTTCATCACCATGGCCATGCCTCGGCCCTCTCTCTTCTTGATCTCGAGCTGCTTCTGCTTCAACTTCTCCAGTGTCTTATCGGCGCAGTCCATCACCACAATGCCCAGACCGGGAAAATTACGCTCGAGGAACTCCCTGAGGTCGGGCAGGACTGACTTGTCCGGCCTGTAGGTCCCCGAGTCGTTGTCTATAACCAGCTGGTAGTAGGACGGGTCCCGCGGGGGCGGCTGCTCCGGAGGGCCGCCTGGCAAGTCGTCAGCAGGGTGCGTAGGCTGCGAGGGCTCTGGATCCTCCGTGCCCGTCGGCTTAGCCAGCCGCCGGATAAAGAACTCCCCCGAGCAGGCAATGTAGGTCTCAACGTTGGAATGCATGGTGTGCTTGGACAGCAGGTCGATACCGAACTCCTTGCCCGTCTCCGTGAAGCGCATGATAGCATCTAGGGTCAGAACATAGGTGAAGATGCGGCCGCCCTCGTCGTAGTGCGCCATCTTGAGAAACTGTACCGACGCCTCTCGAGAGCAGGGCGGGAACGAGCCGTACTCCGTCGTGCGGCTGAAGTTGTAGACGCGGTTATGCTGCTTGTGAAGCGCCAGGTTGAGCACGCGTCCCCTGATGCCGTGCGAAGAGAACATCCGGCCGATGATCGGCCGGAACTCGACGTAGCGATGGTAGAGCTTCGGCGGCACTGGCCCCTGCAGCTGGATCTCGTTCGCTTGGAAGCTAGGAGGCGCGGGAAGGGATTATTAGCTCTGTGACGGTCGATTCGTCTGGTAGGGACTGCTCTTCCTAAACTCACTCGTATTTCTGCGGCTGCTTCTGCTCGGGATGCTCCGCCGCCGGCTGGTCGTCGCTCTCATCCTTGTTTACCTTGATGCCGGTCAACCTCCCGATCATGGGAGAGAAGTGCTTAACCCAGTTCGTCGGCCCGACGGTGTAGACATGGCCGCCCGGCGGGTCCGACTTGCCCAGCATTTGGATACTGAGTTCGAGATGCGGCGTCATGGTGGCACCCTTGATGATGGCGCTCGAGGCCGCCTTGAAGAAGTATGCGCGCTTGCTCCCCATGCGCTTCTTGACGTCGAATACGCGCTTCTCCATGCCCTCCCAGTTCGCGTCTATGTATGGCACCGTGATGGTGACGTTGCCCAGGCGGTCGTCATGGTCTGTAGAATCCTCGTCGTACAAGCGACACTTCAGCTTGAAGCCCGTTTTAGGCACGTTGGCCACAATCCATTCCTCCTCCCACTCGGGCTCCCTCGTTCTGTGCACCGTCCTCGTGCGGTGGACCAACGCCGGATCTTCCTTGTGGCGACCCGGGGTTTCGGTAGTCAAGGTGGCCTTGACGAAGGGGTCGGAGGTCCCGCTGTGGTAGTCGGCAGCCGGCAAGTTCGACGCCTTATGGAAGGTGAACCTGACCGTGTAACCCGGCTGGACGTTGGGAAGTGGGGTCGCATCGTACCCCCCCGGGGGCTTTGTCTTGTCTTTGATCTTCTCCTTCTTGTCCGTAATCTTTTCCTTCTTCTCGCTCAGGGCTTCTTTCATGCCGGTCGCACGGCTGCGCAGTGTGCCCCCGCCGGGCAGTTTCTGCCCCTTCTCTCCGTTCGACTGCCCGTTCGACTGCCCGTTCGACTGCCCGTTCGACTGCCCGTTGTGCGTGCCATCCGTCGGCGGTTGATCATCTCCACTGGCGGGGGGGTTCGGGGGTTCGTGTTGCGCATCCTGGCCGGCCGAGGCGGTGGCGGCGGTAGGGCCGTTGCCGCTAAGTGTTGTTGACATCGGTCCTATGGGGGCTCCGGGCTGGCGCTGGCGCGGCGAAGTGGCGAGACTGAAGTGACGAGCACAGCGCTTTCGGGACCCTGCAGCTGGCACTGGATCGTATTTGAGCGATGCCACGATGCCAAGAGGGACGTCGGCCGTGGGACAGGCGCCAAGCCCAGCGGTCTCGAAGCTCTGCCCGATTTGCCCCAAAGTTGCCCAGGCTCTTTCGCCCAATCACACACTGTCTATCTTGCCCGAGCGGTCGGTGGGGTCAATTTGGTGTCGGTTTAGTGTCGATTTGGTGCAGGGGACGCCAAGCAAATATGGAGCAGCTGAGACCGTCTGCCAAGCACGAATTTTTGTCTACCAAGCGCGCCCAGGCAGGCAGTCCGCGAAGAGGGTGAGAAAAAACTGACGAGACATTGCGAGCAGATGCCAAGTGCCAAGCCTGAGCAGAGAGATGGGTACTGTGCTGTAGAACAAGAAATCCTTGAGACAAAGCATGCATCGCGGATTGTACGCCATCCTGCTACCGGCACAGGAACAGGAACAGAGGTCAGTGACGTCACACTGCTACTCAGACGAACGCAAGTTCGATTACGCGACACTAGCCCCGCTTTTATCCGCAACTGCCCGGCGCTCCTAATTCAAGTTGCCATGCGCCATCGAACCTAAGAAACTGTCTATCCACCACGAAAGGGCAACTGCCACCAGCAGGGCCAACCAGGCCTCTCGAAGCCGAATGACGTGTAACAGCCCGCCCGGTATGGCCTACCTGGTCTTCTTCATGGGTACAGACGTCCTCCCACCCAATCACGCCGCGGCGCTCGCACCAGCCGCAGGAGCATGCCGACGACAACAGCACCAACACCATTACAGGTAGCACCAACACAAGCAGTGCTTCCATTGTCGCCAGTCTCGCTGGTGACATAGTGGGCGGTTCTGAATCTGAAATCGGCAGCAACAGACAACGAGCGCAAGGTCGATGGCCCAGGCATTCTCCTCCGGTGTTTCGTACGACTCGTTACTGGAGATGCCGATGCGCATGGCGCCTCGTGCGCCTCGTGCGCCTCGATATCGACGACACGCACACCTTCGAGTAACTAGCGCCGCACGTCAACGTCAAAGGGCTACTCCGGCGTCTTTGGCCGGCGGGAAGTAGGTGAGTAGACATTCTGTCTAAACTTGGGGCTGGGGAACGGCGGTGGCACATACAGGGGAACGACGACCCCCCCGGTTGATGACGGTGAACAGGCCTTTCAGTTGGGCTTCGACTGCTTCTATTTCACCCACACCGTCCAACGGTAGGAGTCAACACCCATCACCAATCAAGCCATATGCTGCTAGAACAGGGACGAGTCGGACGCACACCTCACTGGCCGACGGATTGCAGAGCTGCTCGTTTGACGGCGTGGATAACCTCGATCTTGCGGCACAGGGACGTTTCCTTCATCTTCTAGAGGGAGTTGGTCCGCGAGCAGTGCGTGGCTGTGAGCAGTATGCATCAGCGGGAAGAAGTCCGGTACCGCATGGTCAAGCATACACTGCGGCAGCAGTGGTGGCGCGACAGTCAGTACGATACCCCGAGAACATGACAACAAGAGCGACGACAGTGACAAGAATTTAAATAGGTACTGAAGGTAATGCACTGGACGTACCATATATTCTCCGCATTCTTGGACACAAGAGTTCAGGTCGGAATGCGGTAGCGGCCAGCCGTTTGCCTCCGCAAAGGAGGGTGAGCCGAGCAGGTACTTGTAGCTAGAATCGCGCGCCTCAATTAGCTCGAGGGCGAGCTGCTCAGCCGAAACCGACGATTGAGGACCGCAGAACATCTGCTCTTGTTGTCCTTGCTGCCGGGGCTGCAAGGCGTCGATAAACGGCATTGGGAAGCCGCAGCAGTCTACCGCCGCTGCAGCCTCAGCTAGAGATGTGACTGGGGCCGAAGCTGGGACTGGCGGCGATAGTGGTGGCGATGACGGACAATGGTGGGATGGTTCCTGTGACCTGAGCGACATGGACACGGGCAAGGAGTCGAAGGGCTCCATCGTCTCGGTCGGCGCGCCCTGGGGGAGACCACCCTGCGGTAGCAGTGTCGGTTGTATCACAACACCGTCACCGTACTCGTCGACGCCGTCGAAGCTCCTGTCCCGTTGTTTGGTGACGTACCCGCAGGCACCACCCCGGACGAGACAGTTGGTGCTGTTGGTTCGGCAGCAGGGCGCAGAGCCGCGATATGCGATTAGCTAAACACTCTCGAGCCCTCCACCCTGCGTCGCCCTATCCCTATTGGGCCGAAATCCGCACAGGCTCCACGCCGCCTCACACTGGGACACTGGTCCGCTAGTCTTTTTCGGCTGCCGCCGGCTACCGCATATGCGAGCTGCACGCGCCGTATGCGGTCAAGACCCGTGTGCACGAAGTCTGCGCTCTCAGCCAGGGTTGCGGGCGAGGCTTCTGGATAGACAGCAAGAATAGGAAAAGGCTGTATGTACCCTCCGGTCCCCTGCTCTTTAACCATTGTCCCTGCCTTTCCCCTCCGTGGGGGGGGGGGGGGGGGGGGGGGGGGGCGGGGGGGGGGGGGGGGGGGGCGGGGGGGGGGGGGGGGGGGGGGGGGGGG